>JAHWXV010127839.1:0-12507 GCA_024586415.1 Phrixothrix hirtus | reverse complement strand
CCGTCCTTATTTTTACAAATTAAGGAATCACATTTGGTATGTGGAAAGTCTCGGGATAGGGTTAGAGTATGATTATTTGAATTCATAGCTACAGTGTGCTCAAAATATTCCTACGAATCTGAACAACTCCAAAGTCAAAAATCTCCACTTTTTTAAAAAGCACTCGCTATATATTTTTATGACTATTGCAGCTTATCAAAAACTCTACAAGTTTTGTTAAATATATGCTACACCTATTCTCGCTAGTTTTAAAGATATTTCGATATCTTAATACTTCCTGCTTTTTATTGAAAGCTTGTTTGACTGCAGTCGCCTTAAAAATCCAAGCGTTAATGCAAAATAGTACTTATATTGAAACATGACGATATGCAAATATCTAATATATATAAAGTAAAATAATTTAACAACAAACACATATTTCACGAAAGTTCTAATTTTAATGTTGATATTAAACGTTCAAATAAGTGCCCATCTTCTTAAGTGCACATATTCGATTGCCTGGGTATAGACTGTTGTACTCTTTACAATATTTTCGGAGTTATATATATATATTCTCTCTTGAATGTCGTCCATGGAATAGGTTCGTTAACATATATCTTGCCTTTATTATAACCACAGAAAAAAAAGTTTAGCGGAGTGAGATCGTAAGATCCAGGTGGCCATGCAATAAAACCTTCACGTACAATCCATTTCTCCCAATAATTTTCATATAAAACTCACGTTTTCTTGAATTTGCCTATTTATGATATTACAAAATGTTGCTTGTCCTTCATAATCGTTGTCATGCAATTGTTGGTGTAACTGTAAATGGTATGAACGATATTCATATTTTATTTAGTTCTATTGATTGTAGATCTCGAGGTTTCAACTTACCTATTCAATTTGTGGTTGCTAATATGCGGATTTTCTTCAACATGAAGAAAATTTCCAATTCTTTATCTTGACTGGCAGTATTTCTATTAACATCTTTACGTTTTGGACAATCAACACTGCCACTCGTTTTAAATCTCTTCATTAAATTTTGAAATGCAGCTTTAGTAGGTGTGCGCCTTTCGGGATATGCCATTCTGCAAACCCTCTGTGCAAAAAGGCAATAAATACATCATTTATCTATTAATTTATTTTTTGGATAGTCCAATTTGAACACAACTCACAATCAGTAACAATAACCAACAAAACTTATTTCACAATGTTGCATCAGATTTAACATTATAGTCTTATTTTGTTATCTATGGCGACTGCAATCTAAGCTTTCAAAAAAGAAACAGGGAATATCAAAAAATCTCTAAAGCTATCTAGAGCTGTAGCATATATTTAACAAAAGTTGTAGAGTTTATGACAAGCCACAATAATCATGAAATATAATGGGCGCGCTATTTAAGGAAGTGAAGAATTTTCATTTTGAAGTTGTTTAGATTCGTAGGTATATTTTGAACACTCTATACAAATATTATTTAACTATGCCTTTACCCCATCCCTGAACTTTTAACATACCAATTGTGCTTTTCTAATAATAATAATAAAAATAAGGAGGCTAGCTGGAATGCCCGAAAATACATTTTTTTTTCAGAAAAGTCTCATTACCTTAAAAACTATAAGGTTGTGCAATTAATGTGTAATTCCTTCAAACGTTTTATTAATACTTATATTTCGATTCTATTTTATTCAAAACGCACGTATTGCGACCTGAGAAATATGGCAATTCTGCATAGAGCTGCAGTGGCACGCTCAATGTATATTTTAATATAAACGGAGTTCATTTGTGCCAACAATATTTGGAGTCACATAAGTTTGTTAAATATTTTTAATACACTGACTTTAAAAAATTTTTAATTGTTACCCCTCCTAACAATTATGAAATAGACTAAATGTATAGATTACGTTTATAAAACATATACACTTGTAACTTAGTTATTTAAGGCGGATGTCAACCCGCCTGTTTGATATGAGGACGTCAGTACGAATCATAGGTATATGTATATATAGAAATATATATAGAAATACAAATACTTTATATATTTTATTAGATATTTAAAAATTAATTAGAAAAAATTGTTGTTCGGCTGGGGTTCGAACATCAGTAGACAAACGAGACCTTTCTAAATTATACATACCTAATTAATGCGAAACAGACAATTAATCCTCAGCCAATGATGAGCCCGTAAACTCTGAAGTTCTACACCACTGGAGGAGTGACATCTTACTTTGGAATTACAAACTGTGAATTAAATTCGAAATATTAAGTTATAAGTAATTTGTCCTTAAGGAATCAAGATTTAAATATTGTATGTAGTTTACTAGATATTTAAGAATTATTTGGAAAAATTGGGTTCTCGGATGGGGTTCATCCCAAGTCCTTTGGATTTATGCCTAGGAAATCGCTCTCAAACTATTGGTGATATTAAGATTAAAAGATACCATAGACTGGGAAGAGACCACAAGCTATTGATGACAAACGTGAAAAACGAAATAGATTTAGCTAAAAAAAGAGAACCGTTGGAAATCAGAGGGGTGTAACATACATAAATAAATATAGGAGGTAGTAAATTTGCGACAATGGTTCAATGACACATTCAAAACAGCTTCCATCGAGGCGTGTGGTATAAACAAGTACATTAATAAAAGAAAACTAAATGCATGGTGGAATAGCCTAATAAAGGAAGAAATCATAAAGAAAAAGCTATTCTGACGAAAATATCTTGCAATAAATAAAACGTAGAAAATAAAACGGCTACGGTCGTAAAGAAAAAATATCAAAATACTTGTGAAGGCAGCTGAAGCCAAAGAGTGGAGCAATTCGGAGAGAAAATGGAATGAGATGTCACAGGAAATGCAAAAATGCTCTTCAGGCCTTGAAATCGCTAAGGATATAGAACACAAACCTATTGAAAAATATAAAAAATAAAAGGGAAATATGATAGAAGTTGAAGCAACACGGTATTGCGGAAATATGGAGAAAATATTTTAAGAAGCTACTAGGAGCAGGTCAAGAAACAAAGAAAGACATAAAAAACATACAACATTAATAGGAACAAGAAGATGAAATTACTTTAGATGAAGTAAGTACGGCATTAATAGATTAAAGTCGATAAATCTCTAGAAACTGACTATAAATGATAAACTAAATGAGGAAGGGTGTAGGGACTTACTTCATACCTTAGCGAACTTGGTTTAGATAAACAATAGGCTACCCAGTCATTGGGGAAAGGTAGCGCTGATACTAATACGTAAAAAGGTGTGCATGTAAATTGTGGAAACTACAGAGGATCTCACTATTATTATATTATATACAAAAAAATAATAGCAGATAGAGTCCGAAGAAAGGTAAGTGGGCCGCAAGCAGAATTCAGAGCTGGCAGATCGACTGAAAATCAGATTTTTTGTAGACAACAGATAGCAAAGAAATATTTGGTCGTAGATGAAAAGATATGCTCAATAGATTTATAATAGGTATTTGATAGCTTAAGAAGAGAAGGGATATGAAAGGTATTGGGTTTAAAGAAATTGGGCAAGCTCATGAGAAGTATATATCATACAACTGTAAATATTGAACATGAACTGAATTTAGAATCACTTAGCCCACTTCTGTTCATCATGATAATGGAGGAAATTGCCAAAAAAGTCAATCCGGTTAGAAGGGGCACACACTTGTGGTAAAGAATGCCAAACGTAATTAAAACAAATGACCTACTATACATTTATGACTTACTACTTTTTGCTACAAATAGGAACCAGCGCTTACGAATGGTAGTGAAACGTGGGTGCTAACAGACTTCTTAAAGCAAAAACCAAATGCATGCGAAATGAAAGTGTTGCGAAAGATATTGGTTGTTAAAAAACTAAATAAGACAAGATACCATTAAAGAATACTTAAATGTAAATAATGTGCTAAATAGTATATAAACTTAACAATAAACGTGGTTTGGATATATAACTAGGATGCACGAAGATAGCTAGTGAAATTAATTTACGATCCAGAAACTGAAAATAAAGGAATACACTGGCGGTAGACCAAGGAAGGTATGGAATAACTAGATAGCACGTATTCTAAAGGATAACAAGCTCAGCTTCATATGAGCAAAACAAAGAGCGAAAGCCAATAAGAATGGACACAAACCATCACCACACACCAATGGTAGAAAAGGTTCGAGATCGGTAAGTAAGTAAGTAAAATGGACGGGTCGATAGGTACTATAGAAAATTCAAGTCCTTTAACGAAGAAGGTCTTAAACTCACATATCCAAATGTAAAGACATTGGCTAAATTATTCAAGTTGGGGTGAGAAACCTTCGAAGCCGATTCTCATCGAAGTCAGGTTATAGCAAACAACTTTTGCTATTTTCGAAGAATTTTGCCCATTGATCATAACGGAATTACACCGTTTTTGACGCGCTATCACGGTTAAGGCGCAAAGAAAAGTGGCTCAGGATGTTCGTTTGCCACATGATAATGCGCTCGTACACTATCTGCTATTTCTATTGTCACTCTGAAGAAATTCGAAATTAAAGAAATCTTCTACCGATTCGATATCCCTTCTTGTGCCTAGAAATTACTACCTGTTTACAAAATTGAATCTGAAGTAATTTAAGATTAACCAACGGACGCTCATGACAACTTTACACCCAAAGAAGAAAACTATTTTTTATGGGTGTAGGGACGCTGCCAAATCGATTGCGTTTCTATAAAATGAATTTAGCCGAAACTGCATATTTCATGGTTAAAATTATATCAGAAATATCATTTTTATTCGTTGTTACCACATATCTCCGTGCCTATTTAACTAATATTACTGAAACTACATTCGTTCCGAAGTGTCTGAGTCGATGAGTTTATTTAACAATAGATATTATTTATATTAATTAGATTCAGAAATATTGAACTCAGAACTTGTATAGAGAAGACGAGTAACTAGCTTATAGGGAAATGTGTAGTCGTTGATATTCGAGCATTATACTTTTGCAATATATATAGTATATAATTTTAAAAGTGCCCATTTTATATGAGATGTTATATAAATTGCTTCACGAATGAATAATCTGCGCTATTTTTAGAATTTTCAACTAACTCCACGTACAAAATAACAAGAAGATACAATTCTACATTTTTTTACGTTTATCTAAATGTATTTTTCTTTATTGAAAATGTAAAATATAATTCTAGGTTGAATTTTAAATTTCATTTCATAAAACGGTTTTATAAGTAAATGCAGTATTTTAGCATATAATATTTTAAAATTTAGTTAGAATAAATAAGATAGACATTACATTTACGTTTTATAATAAGTCCATAATATTTCTTCTAAGTAGAATTAAATTCGCTGTAAGTTGTATACTGTTTAAGAATGGATCTGCAAATGTGGAATGCTAAAACAAATTAAAAACAACATTAGTAAATGGAAAAATTCGCCATTATATTAGTAAAGCCCAAAATATTATACCAGTGATTACTAATCTTTTTATACCAAGTGCATATTAAGCTTTCCTAAATGTGGAGCAGATCGAGACATATTCATACAAGAAATATATATATATATATATATATAAAGTTTTAACCTATTTGAGCTCCAATACTTGAAAATATTTTGCGCAAACACATAAAAATGTGCGCTCACGGATGCACGGTTGGCGATTAATGATCTAGATAATCCTAAAAGCGTACTACAGTGCAGAAACGCTAAAAGGTATCTGACAATAATTAATTCATACTGCTAATAATAAAAAATTTGCATTAAAATAATATAGACTAAATGTTGTATGAGTTACGTCAGGTTCCTACGGGGATTTTAAATGCTTTATCATGTTTACGAAGCATGAAATGTATATTATTTGCAAAAGATAGGTATATGAAGGTAAGTATTAAGGACACCTTAAATATGTTAAAACGCCAAATCTGATTACAATATACATGCTGTTATACAAGAATCAAATTTATTAAATATTTCATTACCTTATTTTACAAGTATACAAATATTTGTTAAAGCACACAAATTTATATCATTCAATACCTTTTTTGCTACTACTCTAGAAAAATTTTATAGAGTTTATTGAAGCACAAATATTATGGAATAACATTCTATTTACAATTTTGCAATGCTGTTTAAGAAGTATTTGACCATTTAAGCTGTAATAATTATCCATGTTGTAAAGTATAGACGTGCACATGGAAACTGAAATATGTAAAACACTGATTGACAAAAAATGTTTGTAAAAACCTAACTAAAACAACTTAGTCCCTATGGCTTGGAACAAAACAGCTATGTTACTTGAGCTGTTGCCAAATCTCCTTATTTACGATAGCTTTGGCTATTAAAAATCGCTCATTTTGATTTGTATTTCTTTAAATAAGTAAAACTATATAAGAAGCGTAAGTGCTTGCATTCTAAGGAATGAATAGTGTTATGCTATATATCAGAGGAACTCTCACATTATGCCATTCTAAATTATGGACAAGCTTATAAACGAATTTGATGTAACGGTTTTATGACCAAACAAATATGTGCCAAATTTTCAAATTTATTGTATATTTTAGACTGGGTCCATCAAAAATACTACAAAAAATGTTATAGGATCAAAACTTATTCGATTTAAGATGTGTGACGTTAGGGGTGGATATTTCAATGGTCAATCAACATTTTGATGCTATTTTCGAATTTTTAGTAACACTATATTCCGAGTAATATTGACACGTCCAATTTGTTTTAAATGAATACCAAAATATAGTTAAAGATAATTAATCTTATTTTTACTATAGTTATGTGTTGCAGAAACGTCATGTTATAGCCTTCTACAAAAACTAAACATTTTTTATACTGATCGCACTGATAGCTTTGATGCCTTTTCAAGCCTAATGTTTCAATAATTTGAAATGGAATTTAACAGAAACAGAAAGATACAAATTTTAACGATGATTTGATATATGATATAAAAGAAATCACGATGAAACATATCATTTGTTTACTAACTTTCATTTCAATAGAAAACTCATAAACAGGTCATCAGCAACAAGAATTTTTCAGAAGCTTCAGGATACCAGAAGTGCGAAAAATTTTAATTCGTCAGGTTGACCTAAGACAACAATTGTTGATAAAGCATTAGACATTCTGTTAGGCGTCACCTAACGCTCACGTATTTCTTTTTAGTCATCCTGCTGTACGTAGAATATTGAAGAAGTAATATTTCAATGATATAAATTTCATTTAGTACAAAAAATTTCCAAATATTACTTTGATTGCAGGACTGAATATATTGAGATAATAGATCAGCAAATAAAATAGTAATATGGATTGTGTTCTCAACTGAAACTTCATTTTAACTGCATGACGCGTTGAACAGGCATACTTGTAGGTATTAGCAAAAGGTTAAATCAGATGTAAAACTTGAATTTCATTCAAATATCTTCAAAAGATATATATGTGATATAGAATATTAGATGGGGATATAATCGATACTTTTGTTGTATTTGAAACCTTCATACCTGAGAAATATTTTAGAATGTTACGTATACAGATCGTTCCATGAATAAAACATATCAGACCCAATTCAAATAATCTTTTGTCATCGACCTAGATGTGTGCAAGTACATAAACATAACATTTTTTGAGCACTGGATTGGAATAAGAGGGCATATTGGACACCACCGAAATAAAGCTGTTGAATTATTTCCTTTGGAGGGCAGAAACGATAGAAGTTTTATAAGAAAGAATAAGAAATGGTGTAGGACGCATCCCTCCAGAATCGATGCAAAACATGCTAAATAGTCTGGCCAAGAAGCTAATAGGGAGTAATTTAAAAATTTTCGTTAACTTGTTGGCATTTTCTAACACAAGGATGTGGTGAAAATATGATTATTTATCTTTTAGTTTTACTTTGACCCTTTCTTAAACTTTATTCATGTAGAACACTGCTTGTGATGAATTATCATATTTAGAAAACAATTGCTTTTCAATCATATCAAACATCATCCACGCTGTCATTTGCAAATCTTACGTGGCACCACCACCCAGAAGCTACTACTACCAAAAATCAAAAACAACATGCCAGACCTTACAGCGTACGCCCTTTGATGCTACAATATTAGATACAAGAGTTTTGATATACCCGGTATCAACATTGACTAAGCCATTTACTTATTTTTAAAGGTGTATGTGGTTATTCAAATTGTGCAGCGATTACGATTTTACGTAGATAATTGGATACACCAAAAATTCCCTATTTTACCCGAAACTCTTCAAAATTACATATATATTAAATAAAATAAAAAAATATTTTATAAATAGGCGTTATTAACTTAAAAACCGTAAATAAAATTCAAATATATTTTTTGTTTAACCAAACGGATCTGCGCGTTGTTAATGGGCATAATACCACATTAAATTCATGGGTAATGTGATACAACAGTGCGGATACGTTAAAATAAATTTTATATTTAAAATTTCTTGAACATGTAATGATCCAAATCATTCAATATTGTCCCTGAATTGGTTTTTATTTCTTGTTTAAATTAGTAGTTTCAAAACGCGACCCTGTACTTCCCCACGGTTAATTGAATTAAACGTTAAGTATCTCTAGCAGCAACAGAAGCATTTCTTTTGATAACTATTGACTTATATACGCATCATACATTTATTGTCACCTTGAATTGGTAACAAACTGCTGTTATTCTAAATCATACTATATTTGTGGTATGAAGGTTTCTACCGAATATTAAATTAAAGTTGTATAAAATTCCATCACGACGTACACTACTCACTAAAATAAAAAAAAATGGTTCCTACAAATATGCCCCATAAGACGCATGCTAAAGGAAATTTCGCATTTTGAAAGTTGATCTAAAAATATGATTACTATTTATTAATTTCTAAACGAACTCACAGAAAATTCTGAAATTTTGTTGATTTATGTAGTTTTTAAACTGAATTTGATGATGTAAAAGTTTTTTATGAATTCTTTGCAAAAAATATATTTTCAGATGAAAGCAAGGCTGTATTAACTTTTTGTGCGTTGCTTTTTCATAACTACAATTCAAAATTTTGAAGGAATCTGTATTTTCCTAGAAGAAGGTCATTTTATTCTATATTGCTAGCTGCATACGTTTTTTATAAAAAGTAGTATACGACCTATGCTGCTTTCTATTTTGCGCTTAGAAATTTGTCAAAAAATTGTTTAGGCTGTAAGTACAATGTAAAGCCTGTACAATAATAAAAATTAGGCTGTGACTGTCGTTTCTACAATCAGTGTATGTCACTTTTTTACAGTTTGCACCATGTCCAGTGTCAAATGAAGGCAAATTCCAGAATTTATCTGTCTTCTATTTGTATTTCACGTCATGTTGCTCATTCGCTTTTCTGTAACATTTGTTTTAAGTATTTCTCGCTTCGCTACATGGTTCCTTCGATAATAAATAAAACATTAATAATTTTCTGTCAGTTTATTTGGAAATTCATAAATAATAACCATCTTTTTGGATCAACATTCAAACGGCGGTACTTCCCTTAGCCTGGATTTTGAGGAGCATATTTATAGAAACTTATTTCTTATTTTGATGAGTACTATACGCTCTGAAATTATATGACACCATTATCTTGATTTTCGGTATACAGGATGTACCAAAGATAACTGACATCACGAAAACTGTGGGTAACTTATGACCTGTAGAAAAATATTTGCTTATAAATTTTTTTCTAAAAACCTATGGCTTTCGAAATAATAAGAATTTTGATATTAAAGTCAACCCAGGGTTGCTCGCCATGCCGAATAGTAATATAGTTACCATTGATGCATTAGTCATCGATATTACTTGAAGTGTGGATCAAATGTCTGTTTCTAAAAATATTTGTTCCAGGATATAGAGTTAAAAGGGTTTTGTCACCTTTCCTGATACACTTTAGAACACTATTGCTCAATTTTTGGCCCAGGAATCTGACAAGTAAGCGAAATATCTAAAAACCATTTTAACAAAGCAAAATAAATAAGTAAAAAATATATGTTTCAGTTGCTATTTATGTTTATAACGGTAGTTTTTAGGGAATAATACCCTTACTGGTCAGTACAAAGAGAATCTGTTATTTGGTTTTAGAATATCTGCATTGAACATATTAGTTACAAACTTTAAAGGAAAATGCATGATATTAATTTCATGTCTGACATTTAGGATAAAACAAATCTTGAGATTTTAACAGATAATTTTGGAAACAAGGAATGAACCAATGAATATGGTTAAAGTATGCTTAAGTATTAAAGTTAAACAGTCAACTTAAATTTTTTTTTGGCATTTCAAGGAACGTAAACAAGAGCATATAATTTTTATAGGTCACATTACTACAAAAATATCCTAAACAGGTATTACTGTTATTATAAGTAGCATTAAATTACAGTTGTACACTTGTAATGCTGCTATTCGATTAATACTTCCATTAATTTAGTAGAGAGGATTGTATTTAAAGTAAATTATGTCATTTAAATTTTCAAAATTGAAATTGCATTTGAAAAAAATTTTTAACTCAATTATGCTCTACAGGTCCTAAAGTATTCACAGCTTTCATGATGGCGGCTATTTTTGAGACACCCTGCATAACATTGCTTAAGATGTTTTGCTTAGTAAACTAGAAAAACCTAAAAGTAGTAACTTTTCATTCCTTAGTTATCCTACAAGTTGTTTTTTATAGTATATTTTCCTGGAATTTAATTTACTCTAAATACTGCTATGGTAAATTCATGCTGACGCTTTTATTAATAACGATCCGTCACCAAAAATGTTGTGTATGAGGGCAATCATCAGGATCGCTTTAGTGTAAACATTTGATATGGAATTCTGAAAGAGTCATCAAATGCGCAGTTTATTTTGCCAAATAAGTTAAATGCAGTCAATACCATAATATGTTTAAATGACCGTTTGTATGACTGACTGCTGAATATACCATTAGCAACCCGAAAAATAGCATGGTTTTGAATTGATGAAGTTCGAGTTCATCAAGTTATCCGATCTAGGTTCTCGCTAAAACAACTGCTTCCAAAACAATGTATTGGTATAAGTAGTCCAGTAGCATGACACTCAAGAAGCCCTAAGCCAAATGGTTTGAATTTTTGCATTTGGGGAATTTTAAAAAATTTTCTGTACGAGCAGAAGGTTGAAATAGAAAATGAATTAATTATCAAAATGAACCATGGTACAAGAACGATCATAAATAGTAACATGTTGCAAAATTTAAGAGGTACTTAGAAAGTATTGAGAAGCTAGCAACGTCCACTTTGAAGACTTATCGAAGAACGACATGGAAAGGATTTTTTGATTTTACTTGAATAGCGCTATTTGAAAATAATTTCCAAAAATAACTAAAGTTTCACAAATTTTGCAACAATCGCGGTTGACAAAATATCACTCTTATGTACGAGGTGCGACAATTAAGTAATGAGACTGATGTGAAAAAATATCACTTATGTTTTTAGCCATCTTTAGTGTAATGTCCTTCAAAGTAGTTCCATTCTGCTTGTACGCATTTACTCCAGCGCTTCTGGTACTGCTGGTAACATTTCAGGAAATCTCCTTTTGGAATGTCTTCCAAGATCCTCGTCAGAGTTTTTTGGACATCTTCTGTTGTTTGAAAATGATGTCCCTTAGCCACCATTTTGACTCCTGCAAAATATAAAAAAGTCGCACGGAGCGATATTGGGTGAATAAGGTGGCTGTGGTAGTACTGAAATGCGTTTTGAGGTTAAAAATTGCTACAAAGATAGTGCAGTATGGGATGGCACATTATCGTGATGAAGAATCCAATTATCGCCAATGTTTGCACGGACTTGGAAAACTCGTTTTCGAAGTCTTTCTACAACTTATTTGTAGCAATATTGATTAATTGTTCGACCAGGAGGCACTCCCTCTTTATGAACAATGCCCTTGGAATGGAAGAAGTACACATGCAGGCATTTCACTTTTGATTTTGACATGCGAGCTTTTTTTGGTCTGGGTGATCCTTTTCAACACCATTGCGAACTTTAACATTTTGTTTCTGGATCGTACTGGTAGAACCAACTTTCATCTCCAGTGATAACACCGCTCAATAAATTTGGATTGATTTCCACTTGCTCTAACAAATCGACTACCACATTTTTCCGTGTTTCTCGCTGTTGGCCTGTGAAATTTTTGGGGACTACCTTTGCACTAATTTTTCTCGTACCCAAATTTTGAGTTAGTATTTGATGAACAGTTTCTCTATTGATGTGGAGTTCTTGTGGCATCATTTTAACGGATAATCGTCGATCGGATCGTACGACTTCACGCACCCTGTTCATGTTGACATCAGTTTGTAAGGTTGATAGTCGTCCACTGTGGTGTTCATCTTCAAAATTCGTTCTGCGTTCACAAAGCATTTTATGACAACGAAAAACTTGAGCTTTTAACATAACCTCATTTCCAAAAGCCTGCTGAAGCTTACCGTAAGTTGTCGTCGCATTCTCACCCAATTTAATACAAAAAGAAATGGCATATCGTTGCGTAATATTTCGCGATTCC
>JAHWXV010127837.1:0-10677 GCA_024586415.1 Phrixothrix hirtus | reverse complement strand
CAAACTTAATACTTTTACCTGCTTTTTGTGAACTAACTTAAATTACTATTTTTTAACTAGGTTATTAATTAGTAATTAAAATAGTTTACTTTGTCTTAATCTTAAATACATATGTACATAAGTGCCTACTTTATAATAGGAGTATGTAAAATGAGAACTTTGTATCATAATTATGTAATATCTATGAAATCATTTCTGAACAAATTAAAACAGTGAATAATTTAATATAAAGAGGGTTATTACTTTTGTGGCATAATTTGTGAAATTCAAATAAATTGCGAACAAATTCATTACGTCATAATGAAAACAACCGTTTCGGCGAACTTGATAGATATAAATACAAGTATTTTCGGCATGTTCGTATTACTAACACGAGTAATGACATACTTAGAACGAAGTAGACCGTGAATGCAGAGCCACCTAATATTCGCCGGCAAATTAACGGGTAGCAGTGCTGCCTACTGGTGTTCGCCGGCATTTTGCGGTTTCCAATTTTTAGTATAGGTATAAGCAATCTGTTTATATAAAATCAATGGTAGCTATGTAGTTATTGTTAGGTTAGGTTTGCAACTTGGGTAAAGTGCCAACTCGATCATGCGCCATCTATGTGTAGCAATGTAGTTTCTGATGTAGGTTAGGTTTGCGACTTGACTACGCGCCATCTGTGAGTGTAGCGTTGCAGTTTACCAAAGTCACACCCTGTCCCCGTATTTTAACAGTAAACCCCATCGCTACACTCTGCGACTTGAATAGTGTCGGCGCTTTTAAAAGGATACATTTAGGTCAGACATTTTGAAAAGATACATATAGGGATTCTCATTTCGAAATCTGACGCCATCTAAGGTTAGAAGTTAGAAATTGATCTGCGGAACCTACAATAGTGAGTGTGTGTGTGTGTGTGTGTGTGGGTGTGCGTGCGCGCGTGTATGTGTGTGTGTGTGTGTGTGTTTGTGTGTGTGTGTGTTTGTGTGTGTGTGTGTTTGTGTGTGTGTGTGTGTGTGTGTGTGTGTGTGTGTATGTGTAAATATGACGTTAGATTTTTTTAATTCCCTTTGCGATTCGAACTCGACTTTTCCGGTTGGCAATTGTTTTAGTAACGGAAATGCGCATTGGACTACAAGTTCTGTCTATAAATGAATTATTAAACGTCGGATAAATAATTATCAGATTAAAAAAATGAGGACGCCTATAAAATTCAAAATGCGTATTCTTTTAATAAAAGTGCTTGTAAAAATTATTATTTAAATACTAGATTTATGCCGCTAAAACTATTTAAACTTTAACTTAAGTGAAAAAATCCCTAACAAAAACAAGTTAATATTCAAACTTAAGAATTTGTCAAAAGCATATGTTTCGCTAAAATTCAAAAATATGTAGGACTTGTATAATTATTACTCAAATTTATTTTAAAATAATGAGGCTAACATTCGAGAGAAAATTAAAAAAGCATTACTGACACACACACGCACGCACGCACGCACGCATGCACGCACGCGCGCAAACACGCACGCACGCACGCACGCACGCACACACACACACACACACACACACACACACACGAAATTCGGTAAAGGTGCGAAAGCCGAATTGGACGAGGGAATAGTATTTCTCCCGAAGCGTATGGTACCAACCATCGAAGCAGAATTTAAAAGTAAGTAGTATTACATTTAAATAATGTTTTAATTTATGTCATGATTAATCGAGTCTTTATCTAATTTGTATTTTTATTTTCAGCTTAGTAATAACAATAATAGTAAGAGTCCTACTCTACATTATGATGATGCTTCTTTGAATTTACCACCGCTACATCCCAAACTTCAACATTTGAAGTTACCACACTTTCGCTGCTGCTCCAGGAAAAATCCGCAGTCCAAGATGAGTTCAACCATCACCAATGCCGAGGAGATTGTTCGAGTAAGCAACAATATCGTCACTAACACTAGAAATGCCTTTAAATTTTTAAATCAATGTAACACCAGTCAAACTATCAACACTTGGCTGCAGCATTTGAATAGAAATTGCAGATTGTTTAATAGTGCTATTAGAAATGCCGAGCTAAGTGTTGGTAGTCGGCGAAAACTCTTGGTAAGTTTAGGTCAATTAAAACGCTACCAAACGCTATTATTGCGTAAACGTGAAAGTGGTATAGGATACTAGGACACTAAGAGGATAAACGCAGCGATTACGTCAAGTGGCTCGACGTAAACACCTGTTTTGCCGCTAGAGTCTGTACCGGCATTATTTTAAATTTAAAACATGTAGATATAGTAGCTTTTCTTAAGGACGCATTTTTCCTTTTTAACGCGCGAATTAAAAACATTTTGAAACAAATGTCTATGCTAAAATTCAACGGATCGTTTACTGGGGAATTCTTAAAATACCGTGTTGTTGGAGGGGCCGAAGAAAATCTATCAGAAATAGTTGATACAAAGCATTTCAGCACAAAAAAATGCAGGCATAGATGTCGGAACGAATTTAAAGCAATGGTTTCAGGAGCACATAGTTGACAAAATTTTAACTAAATTGGAAAGTTTTCAAGAGCGAGAGAGTAATTGAGCTTTATGGCAGATTCTGTCGCTTGAAATTAATATCAATAAAACCGAAAAGGCTTCCTGAATCTATTGCAAATGAAAAGGCGTGTATTAATATTAAAAACTATGACGACAACGAATGCTTTGCGTGGTCCATAATGGCGGCTCTGTACCCCTTAAACATAAATTGCGATAGAATTTCTTCCTATCCGCACTGGTTTACAGTTTTGAATATGCAAAGAATTGATTTTTCCGTTAAACTTAGGCAAATTTCTAAATTTGAAAAACAAAATTCCATTTCGATCAACGCGTACAATTTGCAAATGGACAAAAACTCAAAATTTTCCATAGTGCCAAGCAGGCTTACAAAATCCAAATTAGAGAAACATGTTAATTTACTTTTGATTCAGAACTAGTATTTCCCTAAAGTTAACGAACATGATGCGATGTCTGGTAATGATGACGCCAGCGATGATGTATACATTAAATACCATTATTGCTTGATTAAAGACATACGCGGCTTTTATCTAAACAATTAAATAAACATAATGGTAAAAGCATTTACGTGACCGGTGCTTAAATGACTTTATGAGCGAAGCTGAATTACAGGATCATGAGGAACGTTGCGTGAAAATAAACGATTGCAAAATTGCAAAATTCCCCCTTACAATTGCGTAGAGTTTAAACATTTTACAAATCAACAAACGATGCCCTTTGTACTGTATTGCGATTTTGAATCAGGATTGGTACGGTTTCAAAATGGCGGTGATGAATTTAAGAAAACTTTTTCCTATCAAAAACATGAAGCTTTTAGTGCATTGAACCGCTAATAAATTGTTCTCTTAATTTGCTAAGTGATAAAAGTTTGGACATCAAAAGTTTCTGGAGTTGGGACTTAGCATTTTTTGTGGGTTAAAACCTATCATTCGCATAGGATGCATTAATTGCACTCATGGAACTGATGGAGTTAACTTCGATTCCGTTTTTCGAATGCCTAAAGATAATACAGTTGTAATGTGTGCTACTAATGATATTGGTATTGTACATGAATGGATCGGCTTAATATCCAGAGAAAATTACACGAAATCGAAATTTTATAATGCAAATCATGAAATGTTTTATGAAAGCAGCGATAATTATAAAAAAGGCTTTGAGGACGCCGTCACCTCTAAAAGTTTCAGGTACGCATATCGTTATATACCTTTATCAAGTACTCGGTCGTTTTTCGCTTCGAAAATAGCCGGCTTCGTGCTTAAACAAGCCTTCTTAGATGATGAAGATCAACAAAAATTTCCGCTTGCGGAAGAAGTCGTAGATTCTGCAATCTTTCTAACGATAGGCAAATGTTTAAAATTATTTGAACTTAAATGCACGATTAATTACGAATTAGAATAGTTAAATGATTTGGAGTTATTAAAATATATTAAAAACTGCCTTATAAATGACTTCCTTGAACAAAATTTGGTGAAAGTTAAAAAAATTCAAGAAAAACAATTAATTTTATCGCAGCTCAGTAGTGATCACGAAGCTGCTACAGTTAATGCTAATTACATAGAAAATTTGAATTTTTTCGAGAATTTAGAGACTAAATTTATATTGTTTATTCGTGAATTTATCGAATCAAAACCTTTCATTTAAGAACGCGTTAATTTTAAATATGCTATGTAAATATAGGGAATACTTAATTATATTACTTAGAAATAGCATAAAACAGTTGTGCCTTTTGTAACTTTTGTAAATATTTTTAATATAAACTTCATATTGTGTGTATTTTTCTTTATAAAGCTTAAATTAAATTAAATTTTGCAAACAAAGCGGGAAGTGCTGAATTAGATAAAGTTATAAATTTCTAAATTTAATTCAAAGCGTATATGTCTATCATTAGGTACAAACATCTTATTGCATTTTTATTAAAATAGCGTATAAGTTTTGTAAATTATTTCTAAATTATATTTAAGTAAATACATACATATATGATTTTCCTTTTATACAATTATTATGAATGTTAAAATAACAATTTTTAGATTATTAAATTATTTTTGAATTTTAGCGGGCATACGTGACCTCATTTTTAACAAATTCTTAAGTTTGAATATTAACTTGTTTTTGCTAAAGATTTTTTCTCTCAAGTTAAAATTTGAATATGTTAGCATCATTATTTTAAAATAAATTTGAATAATAATTTTTACAAGCCCTATTTTTGAATTTTAGCGAAGCATACGTTTTAACAAATTTTTAAGTTTGAATTCTTAAGTTTGAAAATAAGTAATTATTTTTACTAAAGATTTCCCTCGTAAGTTAAAATTTGAATATTTTTAGCGGCATAAATCTACTATTTAAATAAATTTAAATAATAATTTTTACAAGTCCTATTTTTGAATTTTAGCGAAGCATACGTTTATGACAAATTTTTAAGTATGAATTCTTAAGTTTGAAAATAAGTAATTATTTTTGCTAAAGATTTTCCCTTAAGTTAAAAATTCGAATATTTTAACATCATAAATCTAATAAAAAGATGTTATGTATAATTTACTATAAATATTTATGAAAGATGTGTAAATAATTCTAAATAAATACATTTCTAAAAAAATAATTTTTTTTATTATCTATACATATACTCAAATGGTGTTTTTTGAATTGGTAGAACTAGATTGCATTGCTCTCACTAACCAAATGAGAGATAACTTATCAGCATCCTGTAGTCCTATTAATAACTTCTTGTTTAATTAATATATGTATGTATTTAAATCAAAGTTGATTTTTAAAACACACATAAATATTAATTTTTTACAAAAGGCTTTTTCGAATAAGGGCATTTTGAATTTAACGAAATAATATATCTATATTTGGCGTCAGTAATGCTTTTTAATTTTCTCTCGAATGTTAGCGTCATTATTTTAAAATAAATTTGAATAACAATTTTTACAAGTCTTATTTTTTAACCTGATAAATTATTAAGTTTAAGTTTGAATATTAACTTACTTTTGTTAGGGACTTTTCCTCTTAAATCTAAATTTGAACATTTTAGCGCCATAAATCTAGTATTTAAATAAATTTACAAATCCTTTGATTAAAAATAAACCTATTTTTGAATTTGGTGGCATACGTGACGACAGTAATAGCTTCAAATTTGAATACTCGCCATTATATAAATTTAAACCTTGCGCCTAATTTCACTTACAAAACATGGCCGCCACAGCCACTTCACCCAAGTTACAAACCTAACCTGTAACAAATAACTAGCTTAGCCAAGTTACAAACCTAGCCTTTAACAATAACTACATAGCTATACACATAGATGGCGTATGCGTTCACTTTTAAATAATGGGGCCCCTTTTCTACTACTGGAGCAGAATCCAGGGGGCTATATCTACACCTAGGGTTACGCCCCACTCCAAAATCTAGCGCTGCGCCCCCGGACCCCAGCCATCTTGGAGCCCACTTCCGCTCCCGTAGCGCTGTTGCTATTCTACTAACGAATATTTTACAAATTATAATTTCAGAATTTCGATTTCATAATGACACTCTCGTAGAAGGGATTTACTTATTTCATCGGTACCTGCGATTGTTACTAATTACATTTATTTCTGCAATGTAAATAAATTTTTTCTACCTGAAATAGGTAAACAGAAGAATACGATGTGTATGTAAGTGCATGATCACAACATACAAAAACTAAAAGTTTTAACGAGTTTCTCTTGTTAACCGTGGGTTTCTAGATTGTTTTTAAACAGTTCTATAAAGTTGCAATGCAGAATTCGTGGTCTAGCTTACATTTTTACAGTACTAATCCAACGTGTGCAATATTAAATCTGAATAGCAATAAGCTGATAGAGTTCATAGTAGCATATAAACCGACACACACCGTATAGGCAAAAAACATTGTTTAAAACAATTTACTGCCGGACAAATCAGCGCAACTTTTAACAGTATATCATAACAACACATTATGAGGTACTAGACCGATTTAGCTAACGAAAAGTGAATTTCTAGGAATTTGTTACCGATGGAAAAAGCTACACCTGACAAAGTTAAATAACAATAGCCTATCCGTTCCTCTTCTTCAAGAGCAACCATAGTACTGAACGACCAATCGATATTTTGTGATATAATTTGAATATACCTATAATTCGGAAACCGGAATGTTTAAAAGATTAAGTAAGTAGGTTGTAAAATTAGATTAATATAACCATTACGTAAATTGTGTGATCATTTTAAAACACTTGAATAAAGAGTGAGACAATAATTGCAAAGCTGAATGCTTGTTCAAATATAAATAATACATACTAAACAGCTTTAAAATGGGAACACATAGTTTTCCTTAAGGAGTAAATAAAACGTGAAGAGAAGTCTTCTACTAACCACAGAGTCTTGCACTAGCGTCGAATTCTTCAATAATTATTAACTATGTCAAACCATTAGAAACTTGACTCGTGTCAATTCAGTTAATGTTAAGTGAATCATGTAAGTGTTAAATCTTTATTATAAATAAAACCCGGAATAGCCGAACTATTCACCAAAATACCTATGGTCGTATTAATTCCAAGAAGATCCCAATACTAGTAAACTTTAACTACAATTATTACCCGAGAACCTTCCATCCAACGCAGTTATTACAACTTGATCGCCTATCGAAGTGCATGTGTCTTTTCTTGAAGCGTTTTGTGAGTAGATGGTTATGTTCTATTGAAGCACATAAGGCATAACTTATTTAAATAATTTAATTTTATTTGTGCTGCTTTAGAGAAAGCCGAGCAATTTGGTATTCCTTTTGGAGTTAATTTAATAAATTGAATGATTTATTGTACTTCAGGACAGGTCCCAGTTCTAAAAATATATTAAAATAGATAAATTGATCTATAAAAACAATGAAAATAAATAATAAAGTGTTTTAAATATTTTCAATAATTTATTATTTATTTATTAATTATTCTCATTATTTTTATCAATCAATTAACACAAATAAATTTTCCATTTATTTACAAATGCCGTAAACGCTTCTTAATGTTTACGTTTCACATTAGATGGCATTGCTAGAAGTTTTCATAAAATAGAACAAATGTATAGATTTCGGTTAAAATTGACTTGGTCAGTTTTATGAAATTTCGGTAACCTGTTACCGTTTTAATTTGTTTTAGAACCTTCTCTGAGTAAAACTGACTCGGGAGTAATTGTTTGATATAATACATGGGAAAAATTTACCGACTTTTAATCAGAAACTGGAATTTCTAGAAAACGATCTGGTGATAATTATTCGGGCGACCACATAAAGGAACTAAAATGGAGATTTTCTTGCATCAAAGTACGAAGCCAAACATCGATGGATGACTGCACATTATAAGAATCTTAGAAACTTCAAAAATAGCTATACGGACTGGACAACCATCGAAAATCTTTAAGATCCAAGCGAAAGGAACAAAATAGAAAATGACACGGCCTACGCAATGCTACTGATTAGAATGAACTAACTTATATTACCAGATTCCAAGCCAGTAGAAAGAAATGCATCGAAGGAGATTACTAGTTCTCTGAAAAAGGCACATTGAAGCATTCTTCTAGGACGATAAACTATAACTAACGCATTGGTGTGAACTGAATTTGTTTGTCAAGAATTGTCTTAAAAGAAGTCAGCATAAAATTGATTGAAACAAATAAAAACTTTATCAATGGAATGTTATGTAACGATCTTTTCTTTATTCGTATCAATTTATTATTTTTTGAGTTACATATTAAATACGTGTTTGCAATTTCCACATTAAATTAATACGTCCCTATGCTTTGATACATATTTCTGTCTGGTTGCGATATTACACCAGTAGATGGTATAGTATGATTAGTTATTATAGAAATGAATGCTAGATTATGTCGGCAGAGGATATCAGAAAAAGAGTAGTTCAGGGATTTTGAGAGTAATGGCGATGTGATCGTGAATTGAATATGATCAATGTAAAGAAAATATAAATAGTGTCATCGACTATGATTCCCTAATACACAATTTCTGTGTATCAATAATTTAGTTTCACTATTATGGATTGACGTTAATTTTTTTGTTAACAGACAAGATAAATAAGGAATCCGTTTCTTTGGATTCCACCATTTTCGTCACGATTGTTGATAGCCTAATTCGGCAATACACCCGCATGTAGAATTTTAATATCCACCTCATTATCAATGAAGGTAATATTTAAAATTAATTATTTTTCCATGATACTCTTGCTTACAGCGAACGCCATTTCTTGTGCATTAAAACATCTATAGTTTTCTTTAACTGACTGAAAATTAACAAATAACATCAACGTTTGACTACTAATAATTAATTTCTAATTAATTCAGTCAAAATTTGCCCAGAAAACAAAGGAGTTTTTATTATCACAACGTTTTTATATAAGTTTTTATAAATTTGATTTCAGATGTGTTGATAACATTAAATAAATTCAGTATTTAATGCCTAATAATTATACACATGAATGTAATCAGTTAAGCTTCAAAGCCATTAATTTATTTTTATTTTGTTGTCAATGTAATGTAAAAAATTAGCTATAATTTCAATTAATGTTATTTCAATATTAACCTGATTATTTTATTAATGCTTTATGACAAGACATTTAGTTCTTATTTCAAAAAAGATTGTATTTAAATTATAAAAGCTTGCATAATAGTCAGAAAATTTATTTGTTTTTAGAATCAATTTTCTAAAAGTTTATTAATTAATAAAAATTTGATAAAATTCAAGTATTTGAGAAGATCTATTTGTTATATTTGGTTATTAAATCGTTTTAACTTTGGAAGTTTTTATCTGGTACCAAACGTAGATAGCAATTTTTGCAAGAAATTCGCTGTTAGAGTTCTCAGTTATTATTGAAATTTATATAATCACTATTTACTGTGAGTTTTAAACTTAGACTTTAAGTGATACCATCGCTTCAACTCAAATATATTTCTATTCTGTGTTATTTTATTTAATACATCAAAAATTCTTTATAATTTATATTTGGCATACTTGAATAATAATTAGAAAAGCTGTAACTACATGTACGACTTACTATTTATTAAATTATAATTTTGATTTCAACTTTACTATATTATTTGAGCACTAACTTCTTTTTTAAAAACTCGAGGTAAGTTCATCAAGTTTCCAACGAACCTATTAATTTTCTTTGTGTAAAGTGAGAACGGTCCTATAAAACTACTTTCTCGTACTTGAAGTGGCCATCGTGAAGCCTCATCAGGCGTACGTTATTTTGCTTTCCTTCATGCGGTACAGCTAACCAAACAAGCACTGTGATTGGGTGGATGAACCTTATGCTAAAATAAAACAGCAAAATTTACTGAATCACACCGTCACATTATTGCTGCTAAATTTAGAGGAAGTTACAATAACTTGAGCGAAGGAGAAAGTAAAACATTGGTATTGATTTTCAAATGGAATTGTGACGTGTCTCAGAAAATCCAAAACGCCTCTGATTCTAATCTAAATATCTCTATTTTGCTCTAATACAATATAATTCATTAATAAATGCATTTATATAATAAATTAAAAATGGCTAACTGATTTTGCTATTGGCATTGGCGATTAGTTCGACTCTCACTGTCCAGTACAATGGGTAGGTTGGTATTGACTAACAGAGTGGCCTCACCCTTTGTGAGTTTACAGAATTTACTCACGAATTCTTAATGATTTTGAGGATAGAATCAGTGATGTTTCAAATGCAGTTTCCCTTGATTTCTTGAGAAAAGCAGTGGGTGATGTGTTAAAACGTTTACAGAAATGAATGGAAATGCTAGTGTTTATGTTAAAATCTAAAGGGCTAGTTGTAATAGTAACGCATGTTCTAAAGTCTTCATACCCAAATAAATTTGAACATATATGTCTACTATTCGGGATGTATTTATACATAGATATTGACCTATGAGAGACTTGACTTCCATAAAAAACGCAACACTTAGAATTAGCGGTTTTATTAAAATTTTTGTAAATATGTAATTTATGACTAGACACAAACGGTTACAATTTGAAAACAAAAGAATAGAAATAAAAAACTTTTCAATAATGAGTTGCTCTGCTGTGATACATCATTCCAAGTTTCCTGAATCCGCAGCTGAGGCTGGTGCTAGTCGTCTGGAAGGTGTGGTAAATCATTCATCC
>JAHWXV010127819.1:0-11752 GCA_024586415.1 Phrixothrix hirtus | reverse complement strand
CACACACACACACACACACACACACACACACACACACACACACACACACACACACACAGTCCAATTTCTAAAAACATGTTTTTCGGACTGAGGGGACCTGAAAACGTGTATTTCATCGAAAATTTGGACCGAAAACATGACTTTCTCTATACTATATTTCATATGCGTAAGAGAAAGTAAAATAAATAAATATACGCGAGAAAGGTAATCCGATCTTTTTATAAGGAAAATAAAGCAGTGTTTGTAGTTTTATCTATGAATCGTATTTGTGTGGTGTAGACAGATCCGATTTTTAAGAGACAATTTGCAAATTTTGTGTTTGCTAAGAGCCCGTGCTACGTGTGTTAAATAACGTGCTTGTATCCCGGGCACCTTGCACAATCTAAATAATGCCTATAAAATATATGATCTAATCAACATACCCAATCTAAATAATTAATTTTCGATTCCATAGAACTGATTATTCATTGAAATGAAAATTTCAATATTATAATCACAAGGTTTTTGTTGTGTTGTTTGAATATTTTATTTAATTTAACAGAAGACATAATTATTAATTGGTTGATTTTAAAGTTTAATAAAAAATTTATTTTAGCATTTTCTCTTTTGTCATTATTTTAATATTTTACTTATGTAAACGCAATAATTTCTGTCTATTTACACATACATTTGTTACAATAAAGTGAAACCGTCGTATTACACTTGTAGCAACATACAATTTTATATCCCATCAAATGGCTGTACTCATAATAATTTGTAGTTTCAAATATTTTAACGGTTTCACTAATCAATAGACAGACTTTTTAAAATAATAATAACACAGACGTCATTAGTTTACCGAGTTAAAATTATTAGCTTAGAGGTTAACTCGGTAATTTGTAAACTAGTAACTTTAATACCCCTACAATATTATTTATCCTGCATTTGATGTTTTAATTATCCCACTGCTACAATCATAATTAAATCCAATTAAAATGGTTATGCTATTTTTCTATCTTAATTAAAATTAAATACTAATTTTAAAATAGTTTTACGTTTTACTATTTATTTTTATAGGAAGTTAGTAAATTCTAACACGGCCAGAAATCTACAATGTGTTAAAATATTTCTCTGCGAATTATGAAAATAACTCAATTTTTTTATTAAATAAACCCTAAACATTAACCTGAAGGTGGTGATTGTTACACTCATCATAAACAAATGTTCAAGTTAACGATACTGTACCCAATAAAAAAGGATTATCCTTTTCGGACAATTTCAGTAAAGCCGGATAAATAAAATTACCACTCGTAAGACGACTCGCTATGATAGCCCTGCCATTTCTTTGCTTATCAGTCGTGAATTTTGCACTAGTTCTTACTGCTATTCTAAAACAACTTTTTGAATTTGTCTGTTTGAATATGTACGAATTTTTAATATCCAGGTATAGCATTTATTGTGTCTCTAAGAAATATGCATTGATATATTAGCAAATTATTAACTATCCGAAAATATTCACTTTATAATTTAAATATAAGCCATTCGTCTAATATCGATTTTAAATCATTAAAATCCCAATCATATTATTTGGTGTATACAGGGTGGTCCAAATGTAATGGTTCACAGAGCAATCTTAGATTCTTGACATAAAAATATTACTTTTTAATCAAACTTACCTTAGTCAAAAATAGTTATTTAAAATGATACAAGGCGTTAAAGTTTGAACTTTTGTTTTCATTTTTTGCCATAACTTTTGAAATTTTTCATATATTAACAGAAAGATTGATAAACAAGTGTTTTTTACATGAGAAATTGTAATATGATACATATTTTACTACAACTTGCCCGGGGTGTTCTCTGCACTAGTGACATTGCTTTAATAAGGTTATTAATTTTTTGTGCTTGAATTTAGTTTATTTTTAATTAAATAGACACATTCTCCTATTTTTTCTAAGTAAAACAGGTATACTCTAAAGATGTCGCCAAAACCAACCGTTTGTCAGAAATTTGCTACTGAAGTATCTGATGCAAAGTGGCATTCAAACAATTATTAATGGCGTTCAACATAGTAGACGGCTTCTCTAGAACAAAAATATCAAAGTCTTGTCAAAACTTTTAAGATATTTATTGGCTTATTAAATAATTAGCAAATAATGAATGAAATAAAATAACTACTATTTATAATTTCTTAAATTAGACAAAAAATATTCATTAACGCAAAAGTAACAATTATTTTGTTAATATTTACATTTACAAAATATTGTTCCTGGGTAACAAATTTTCAAAATTTCCTCCATTAGCTTGGATATATACATTTCTGTATTCTTCTTGCAAAAGACAACCGTATTTTAAATAATATTTCTTTGTTTCATAATGGAACAAAAGCATTTAAAACTTTTTGCCATAACTCAGCTCGGGTATTTATAGCTTCACTATAAGCAATCGATTTTACGTATCCCCAAGCGCAAAAGTCCAAAGTATTAAAATCGGTACTACGTGCTGGCCAAGGATATTCGCTACCACGGTCAATCCACCGTTTTAGAAAATAGTCATTGAGGTAGTTCCTGATTTGTACAGAAAAATTAATCGGTGCTCCATTTTGCATAAAGATTATATTATGTCTTAAAAGTATAGATCCATTAAGTCGACAAATTCATGTTTTAAAAGAGTTAAGTATGTGCGGCCATCGAGATTAGCTGGTAATTCATATGGTCCCAACACATAATCTCCAATAATGCCACGCCAAACATTAATCTTGAATTCATGGAAATGTCATTCAGTTACCATATGGGGATTTTCAATTTCACATATATGCTTATTTCGGAAATTATAAACACCACGTCGAGTGAACGTTGTTCAATAAAATGTGAAAACTGCAATCTAGGTAAGTAATCCGTTGACAGTAAATTTTGAACGGGTGTAAAGTGGTACGCATGAAAATTTTCTTTGTGAAGTACTCGAAGAATAGACGATTTGCTTATATCTGTCGCAGCAGTCAATCGGCTTGTACTTATTTCTGCATTTTCCGCAACACGAACTAAAATTTCCTCTTCATGCTTTACTGTCACAGTTCTTGGACGGCCTAAAGTATCTGGTTTAGAGCAAAATGAACCACATTTACCTAATCGGCCACAAAGGTTCTTAAAAAGTTTATAATCAGGCTGTCGTATGTTAGGGTACATATCGACATATCTACGATGCGCAGCCCGCCCTTTATAATTTTCTTGAGCGTAAATGCTAATCATATCACGCATTTCATGATTGCTAAGTAGATTATGACGAGGCATTTTAATTAAAAATTGCTCTTCTTAGATAAGCAGATAACTAAATCACACGTTTCTGACAAGATTTCACTTTGACATTAACAATTCGTTTGTTCTAGAGAAGCCGTCTACTATGTTGAACACCATTAATAATTGTTTGTCTACTACTTTGTATCGGATACTTCAGTAACAAATTTTTGACAAACGGTTGGTTTTGGCGACATTTTTAGAGTATACCTTTTTTACTTAGAAAAAATAGGAGAATGTGTCTATTGAACTAAAAATGATATAATTTCAAGCACAAAAAGTAATCCTTATTATGACAATGTCATTAGTGCAGAGGACATCTCGTATAAGTTGTAGTAGTATAGGTATCATATTACAATTTTCCATATAAAAAAACCGTTGTGAATCAATTTTTCTCTTAATATACGAAACATTTCAAAAGTTATGGCAGAAAATGAAATTAAAAATTCAAACTTTAACGCCTTGTATCTTTTTAACTAACTAATTTTGGAACAAGGTAAGTTTAATTAAAAAGTAATACTTTTATATCAAGAATCTAAGGTTGCTTTGTAAATCATTACTTTTATACCACCCTGTATTTGAAACTAAAGCAAATATATCCATAGATATCGAATTAAGTCTTTCTCAATCTTTAATTACGACTTAAATACTGCGCATGTAATAAAAGAATAATAAACATGGAATAAAATGTCCGAGGGATTTTTTATATTCGAAGGCTAGGTATTAAACAAAAAAACTAGAACAAAAGTTTATTTTCGATGTAGTTCCGTTCGTTCCTATACAAGTACGAGCATTACACCGTTTGAATAACAACTTTAATCCATTATAAAGATATTCTTTTGCCTTGTCCGCAAAATCGCATTCAACACCAGCTACAAGTTGTTCATAGTTCCTTAATTTTGTCCCCCTTAGAGCCTTTTTGAAATTTGGAAATAAAGAATAGTCACTACGGGCCCGATCTGGACTATTAGGTGGAAATCGACTTCGACGAAACCACATTCAGCAATGGCAACTTTGAAATTCTTGACTTGTGCACGTGTACATTGTCGTGAGTAACAGGATACTTTTTGTCAGTTTTTCTCCCCTTTTCATTTTGACAGACTCTGCAAGGCGATGCATTAAGCTCTCATAATACTCTTCTGTTACCGTGCTACCTTATGCAGACAATCAATCATTCAATTTCCTTGACTGTCCCAAAAAATGCTTGCCATTATTTTTCCTGCACAAAGGCTAGCTATAAACCTCTTGGGAGAGTTATAACCCTGAATATGCTATTGCATCGTTCCTTGTTTCAATTCTGGATCAAAGTGGTCGATCCAGGTTCCATCTCCCGTGAGTAGATGATTGATAATAGAATCCATTTCATCTCCGCAGAGCGTTAGTTCCCCCTCCCCTCGCACTAACCTTTGTCATTCTAAGGCATTCGTATAGAATTCTTAAAACAGTGGTTTCTGAAACTCCTAATAATTTTGCTAGTTATAGTTCTGCACGTTCTGCACCAAACATTTGATTTTTCCAATAACATCCGAAGTGACCACATAAATAGCGTGGTTTGGGTAGGGATAATCACCCAGGGATTTTCCACCATGTTTAAACAATGTTGACAATTCAAAAATGGTATATATACGAATAATATTTTGTCAAGAATAATTTTTGGAGTTTCGCCTTGTTTTGTAAGCAACTTTATTACAACTCGATATTCGATTCTATTCATTTTGATACCTAACAATAGAAACTGACAGATAATAGAACTAATATTTTGGCAACTATTTTGTGACGTATTGCACAGGTCACCAATGAAAAATTGCATTCAAATTAAAAACTGCCTACTTTGGGAATATAAAAACGTCGCCTCGTATCCCATATTCGCAATTTACCATATGATCCAGATCATTGTTACGGTTGTTTAACATTTCAGTGCAATTCACACTAATGGACCCAGGAAAAGCTAGATCAATATTCGGTGTTACTCACGATGAATCTTTATGCTGGTAATTAATTTCTTATTAAAACCACGGGCGCCAATATGTCGGATAAGTAGATTATCAGAAGACAATGACGTATAAAATGACTCCTCTCCGAAAATATAAAACAGTAGAATTCTTATTTAACATAAAGAAAATTAGCAGTTTGGAAATTCATAATTTAATCAAAACAAACGGCAGTTGAGAGTACAAAATTTTGTCACATTACATAAATGCTAATACAATAAACAGTTGAATAAATAATTTCTTCACACATTGGTTACTTAGAATTATCAAATTCGAAATTGTTAAATAACCAGGCAATATTTATAAAATTATGGTACATTCAACAGTTTACAACGAAAAATGTCACTTACAATAAATGGTGACTCCAGATGAAGTAATTATCAATTTAATCCTAAATAATCCTAAAACAGTATACTAATTTCGTTATGTAATATATAAAATTCATCCATTTTAAAAATTGGTTGTATAATAAGTTATTATATTATGAACCATTTAAGCCAAACCAATTCTATTTCAATTCTTAATTAATTCAATTCCTACATGTTTCGATTTTATCAGAAAATCATCGTCAGAGAATGAACTAATTTTATATTTGTAAAATTAGTGCTTTCTCTGACGACGATTTTTTGATAAAATCGAAACATGTAGGAATTTAATTAATTAAGAATTAAAATACAATTGGTTTGGCTTAAATGATTCATAATATAATACCTTTTTCGTTACGTAAATTTAATAAATTAATGTCAGAATGAATTTCACAAATATCACTAAAACTGCACTTTCGGAATACTGAATGTGGAAAATATAAAATCGAAATTTCATCGATCGCACAGACAAGAATACCGGTAAACGTCTGCAGGACTCGCAACGGGCATACTAATAGGTTATCAAGGTCCTCGACGGCGGAACGCATTAATCTTGTAGATTTTTTCCTCGATACAGGAATGAAATGTGTGACAAATATGTATATCTTGCCTGATAATTGACTTGAAGTTCAGCTAAGCAACTTGCAAATCTCAGAATTTGAAAACGTACTTTCTTATAGTCTTTAATTGTGACAAAAATTAACAAACAATGTGCACATTAAGTAACCGTCTCCATAACTTGGTGTACGAAATAATTAATAGATATTAGCACGAAACTTGCACCCATAAGGGCCTCCTGCTGCTCTTGTAACAAAAAAGCATTAATAAATAAATAATTCACTTTACGCGTAGAATTATGGATGCGATGTACTCTTTGGAACACCATCACCAAAACGGTTTAAATTAATTAATATCGCACATAACGAGCAATAACAAATCAACCAGTCGCTTCGAAGACATCCGTTCGCCACCACACTACCAAGCTCTCTTCATCTTCATCTTCATATCCGAATCTTATCGCTAACATACATACCTCACACGTGCTACGCAAATTTTCCTCAATAACGTTCAAAATTAAATCAAATAAAATGTAAAAATAAATGAAACAACTTACAAAGTTAATCGTAAAAGTTTAACCAAAGAAGATGACAAACAACTGTAAATGAAATCTAAACTTATTAAAAACGATAGCGTAGATATCCACAGTAAATGACGAGGGTGGTCTGAAATTAAGGTAAGTAGTACAAAAGAAGGTATTTTATTCAAGTTTTTTAGTGTTATTCTTCGACGCAATCCCCTTTTAACTCGATGCATTTGCTCCAACGATGTTCAATCCGTTTAATGCCTTCACTATAAGAAACGAATCAAACTCTTCAAAATAATAATTTGTTTCTACAACCACTTCATCATTAGATGAAAATCCCCTTCCACCTAGCCATTTTTTCAAGTTTGATAACAAGAAAAACTCAGATGAAGCTAAATCTGGACTGTAAGATGCATTACGAAGTATTCCGAATCGCAATTCAACTAATTTTGCCGGGACAATGTTGGATTAATGAGCCGGTGCATTGTCATGATGAAACAACACCTGCTTTCTTGCCAAATGCGGTAGTATTTGCTTTAATTTTTCAATCAGCTAGTCCAATAACGACGCGTAGTATTCGCCTGTAATTATTTTGCCCTTTTGCAGATAATCTATAAAGATAACAGCACGAGCATCCCAAAATACGGTCGCCATAACCTTGTTAGCTGATGGAACCGCTTTTGTTTTCTTTGGTGGATTACAACCGGTTTCTACCCATTGTTTTGGATTAAACATTTTTTTCGGGGGTATAGTAGTCTATCCATGTTTCGTCAACGGTAATAAATTGACACAACAATTCGGCGGGATTATGATTAAAAAGGGTCAAATAGTACTCAGAATTTGTTTCGCGCATTCGTTTCTGGTCTACAGTTAGTAGACGCGGCAGCCATCTTGCTGACAGCTTTCTCATACCCAAGTGTTCATATAAGATATAACCAACACGTTTTAGATATACCTATAGTGTCTGATATCACACGCACCTTTAATCTACTATGGTGATCATTTCATCAGTGGTAATCTCTTTCAAACGTCCTGATCTTGTTTCATCTTCGGTACTCGTACAGCCACGTTTAAATTCATTCACCCGAAAATGAGCAGTCTTAAATGATGGCGCAGATTCGCCGTGAACATTATCTAACTTATCTTTAACTTTGTTGGCTTTTTCCCGGCGATATAGAAGTGTTTAATTTCAGCACGAAATTCTCTTTTGTCCATATTCACAAAACAATGCAACACGTTTACTTTAAACAACAGTAAGGGACAAAGGATGCAACGTATTTGCCTGAAACTTTGATAGATGTCTTATAACATATGATAGATTGGATAAATGGCACGCATGCGTATATTATGGCGCCATCTTTATGTTAGTTACCTCAGTAATCAGACCGCCTCGTAATATACGAGATACATGAAAAGAGTATATATTTAAAACCGAAAATGAAAGTCTAATTTTCATAACTAAAAATTTAAATAAGTATTTATGGAAGCACAAGGTGCATGTAACATTATAAAATATCAAATAAAATAGAACCTTATGTTGATTAAATAAAGTTATAGCTAATAAACTGTAATGATGCAGTGGCGTCAAAAAGTCTTACGTAATTTCAACAAAGTCCTTAGTTCCTTAGTAGATCATATTTTTAAAAACCTTGGTATGAAACGCTGTTATAGAAATAATTAAATTAAAGTTTTTATTTCGTAGGTTAAATAACAGAAACAATTTATACGAGTAATGAGCTGTTCGATTTCAATAAATAATATCAAATTGCGAAAAAAACAATTGTTAATGTTTACTTATAGTAAAAACTAATGCCATATGTTAATATTCAATTAGTCAGACCATCTTTTTGGTATGGATTTCATCAACGCCTCTAAATGTTCATTTCAGATACATCCATACCGCATTCTTACGTGTCTTATTTAAGAGAAATATTTGGTTTCAAACCATATTTCAAGGCATGAAATAAAGATCTCCGAATATATGAAGGCACAAATTTTTATGACATTTATTAATCTAGAACCAATGTACTCTGAAAATTCAAATCCGGGGAACCATAGTTTTGCATTTCCACTAGCTACTATAGTCAACCAAGGTACAAGTTAATACAATTTCCGCGTCCATCCCATCATAACCCAAGCAGTATAATTTAATTTAGATCTGTATTCAATAAAGACCTATCTGAATTATATGTTAAAAGTCATTTGAGTTCAACGTGCGAATTAATTATTGAAAGTGGCTTTTTATTTGTATAACTGGCTGCAGCTTACTTTCTAGAATTAAATAACTAAAACAATCCTATTGTCATTTGTGTAACATAAAATGATTAATGCCTAACTCTGCTGACCAGGTAGGACTTAAAATATTTTTATTAAATCTTCCACGTATTAATACATTCTTAGTATATTTATGCAATTTAGATTTCCTATAATACAATAAATCCTAATTAGATTACTGTGAATAATAATTTACCTTTAATACTATTTTACAATAAATTATTGTAATTGATAAACTTCGTTGCCTCAAATTTTGGCACGTTAGCTCAGGGCGACGAAATTTCAACACAGTTCACAAATAGTGGTGCGAGATATCACAGTAACATCAATATTGGCACAGCTAAGTAACGATCAAAGAAATTATTTGAACGAATTAACTCACTTCTGAAGCAAATCAGTTAAACCATAATTTAAGCATTTAATATTTATTACACTAACCAAGAGATATAACTTCTTGTATCAAATCGAACAAGACAACCAAAAAGTCATCAGAGATTCGAACAAGTTTAGTATTGTCATTGGTATCATTTTAAAACTTGAATTCTTTGCCGTAGCTTCTGTTATGTTGCTCTGTTTTCTCAGATCATCCAGCATTCGTAATCAAAACAATCTATTTTCTTCTTTATTAAGAAATACGTTTTTTCCTTCTTTCTTGGGGGGAAAATAGTTTCTTCTCTAGAACTAGTTCGTTTGTGGAAGACTAGGACGCGAACTTGGCGATGGTGGAGCCAGTTCAGCTTGCACTTTGTTTTAAGGGGTAAGTGATTCATATAGGCGATTTTAGTTCTTCCCATTGTGTTTGAAGTTGCCTAAATTCTTTTCTTTCTTCTTTTAGGAAGATCCTCTTTCCCGGGCCATTCACGATGAAGGAGGGCCTGGACGATTTCTAGCGATGGTTGGGGCTGGGAATACTTATTATTTTCCTTGTAAAAGCGTAGGCCGACTTTGACGATTTTTTTCCTTTTTTCGTATTAGGATTTCTTCTAAAATTGTTTTCTTCCTGTTTCAAGAATTATCGCTTTGTAATAGATTTTCTGTAATTTGCATTTTGTGTGCTATTACAGAAAAGTTTGTTTTAATACTTAGTTATTTCGGATTAGTCTCTTTTCCTTTTGGTGAAAAAAATGTTTTAGAGAAAAGTTTTCCTCTCTTTTTGTTGATGTTCGTGCAGTATTTTTGATTATTCCGATTTTTTATGAACTTTAGTTCTAGCCTTGTTCTATTTTGAACACTCTGGGCCTAATTAAGTCAGGTCATCAACCTTTTTTCGGTGATTTGCGTCACCTGGCGCGAAAATTTATTTCGTTCCAAGATTTTCTGCTGAGAAAACCTGATATTTTGGCAAAAACAACTTTGTTCCATATTTTAGGTATCGTTCCTCCTTTTTGAGTCACACGCCTTAAGAGTGTATTCCTCAGAAAAACGTTACCTTGACGAAGCAAATGCACCGTTTTCCTAGTCTTCCCTTCTGAGGTGGATATTCTTGAGAAACGCTGGCTCGTGCTGGGCTTTGTTTTAATTCATCTACTTTTGAACTCTTGGATTTTGTTCGACTGTTCTCCTATTTTAGTTGTTATTGTAGTAGTAATTACCGACTTTAACTTGTTTATAGTTCATTCCAGTAACTTGATTTTTAACTTTAGTTGTGTTATGTTAAGCAACTTTTTCTTTTTATTGGGGTTGTGCTATTCGATTATTGGTTTAGGTCGGCGTTTTGCCATTTTTAGGTAGTTTTACCAGTAGCTTGACGGCTTGTTTATTAAAAGATTATAGTTTTTAAGAGTTTATGCTACCTTCTGATTTATGCATTCTTGATTTTACATTACCCCTTGCAGTATTGTAAGCTAGTTTAGCGTTTTCCTACAGGAATTTCTTTATTTTTATATTTATGATTCCACTTTAGAAACCACATGGGGTTAGCTGTCTTCTAGGGTGTTTCTGTTTTATACAATTGGGAAGGGATAGTTCACCAGGTGTTTTGTGTTTTTTGTTTAACTCGTTTTACCTGCCGATCTCAATAGTTGAGGAGATTGGACGCGGAGTTGGACTGCTTTCTCTCTATTGTAATTATTTAATTTACATTCTTCATTCAGTTTTTTTTTATCAATTTTTAAATTTACTTTCTGATGGTGATCTATTCAGTTCACTCTTTTATATATTTCTCAATAGAAGGAGTTTATTTTTTATGAATTGTTTTTAGTGAAACTGTTCATTAATTTAAGCACTTACATAACAATTAGTTATAAAACTTTGCAGAACACTCTTGCTGTTCTGTTTTTTCGACACTTTTTCATTTTTACTCGACTTTTCTCTATCTTTAAAAGGGATTTATTTTAGCGAGCAGTTACTTTACGTGCACGTATGCTTTCTATATTTTCTCCTTTTAGAAATCTTTATAAGGGAGGTTTTTACCACCTATTTTTACTTTACCCGCCCCATTTTCTTATCTTTATTAACACGAGGTGTTGCTCCTTTTTTTCGTTTTTCTTGGGGCGGAGGTGGATCTGTAGAGTGTTACGGCTTAGATAGTCGTACTCACTATATCGTACCTGTCGGTACATTTATAGGTCACTGGAGGATCATTTAGCTTAATTATGCCATGTTTTATTTATCATTGCTTATTTAAAACGCTTTATAATTTATAATTAAAACAATGATTAATTGTATTCATTGTCAATTTTTTGAGTTGTCAATTTTATTGAAAAAGGAAACAAATAGTTTTCGAAACGTTTAATTTTTATTAAAGTTACACAGTTTATCCAAAAATTG
>JAHWXV010127812.1:0-17334 GCA_024586415.1 Phrixothrix hirtus | reverse complement strand
ATATATATATATATATATATATATATTATCGGCGAGACCCTAAATTAACTTGTAGTCCCGGCTACCGAGAGGCATAAAGCATAAACTTCCCAGGGGAGCCGTTTAATACATACCTAATGTCCAGCTTAAGGACGCATATCTGCATTGACTGTAATTAATATATTTTAACCTTACTTGTAATATAGTAGCTTGATTAGTTTTCCTCTTTCCTCTTGTATTAGGCCACATTCAAGAGTCGACGAAATTTATCTGTAAACATTTGTATCCTACTGTTTTGTGTGTATCATATAAACCATTTTCTTTAGTAATAGGTACATAATACTGACCAAATAGACTTTAATTTTGAACCTATAGTAAGTTACCAGTGATTATCTTGTATTTCAGGGGTTATGTGTTAGATCTGGTGCCCACTTTTTTAGCCACGATCTTAATTTATAATGTTATTGAAGTCCCTAATAAGCGGCAACCCCGGGACAACCCAACAGTAGCCACGGAACCGTTTTTCCCTATTCCGAGGAACAGTTCCATTCAGCGAACGGCCCACTAGGAGCAGTGGCGCCCTTTCTTTATATCAAGTCTTTATACGTTGTTTTAGAGTATCCCTTAGGGCGCAGACGAGCTGGTGTAATTCCTCAGGAATCCGCCCTACTCCGTAGAGCTATGGGTCATCAGCTTCATTGCAGTGCCTAACGCTAAACGCGCCCATGGCAAAATCACTATTCCTCTTTGGAAATATATAAATTCAAATTACAAGTTACACTAACCAAATTATCAAACAAGTTATTAAACAAAATTTTAAGCAACAGGTACGAATAATAATGATATAACTTAATCGACAAACGGGGGTAAATTCTTTACTAATTGATAACGTCAGGTCAATGAAAATTCGTTTCAGCGCACGTGATCATAACTTGGATTTTAAAGTTTTGCAATTTTAAATAATTCACCAAATAAATCAGTTATGGAAGAAATAAATGCAATTAACATTAAAATTGAAAATACATATGTGCAAGTTCCCTAATAGGAACACATATACAGGGTTGCTTTGAAATACTTTAAGATATTTTAACTACTTATTCCTTACGCCCCATACATTTACAAAAAAATAAAAAAAATATTAAACATCACAATCGAATTTAGAAAATTCTTGGAAAACTTTTTTAGAATTTCTGATTAGCAATATGTATTATCACAATTTTTAAACCAGTTTGCGCTGCCACCAATACGTTTATTCCGGTCCTACTCATATTGTAGATCATTCCAACGTATATTGATAAACATTCAGCGTAATTGAAATTGATTAAAAAATTCCATTCTGATTTATTAAAATAGATTTAGTTGTGTACATTTTCGAGCATGTTTATTATCTACTTTTCCAATGCTTTTTGTGGAAGTAAAAACTATCAAAAAACGGTAAAAACTTAGTTATTAAATGAAAATACGGCTTATTTTATACAACTAATTTGTTTTTTTTATTATTTTTAAACTAAAAGCTTAATTGAAAAAATCTGGTGTGAGACAACAGATGACGTTCCCTTACGCACATAGATATGGAAATAGTGTCCACAAACGATTAAATTATTATTTGCGTTTATTTTGAAAACGATAATTGTAACGGACACTTATCCAAGATACCGGACACGCAAAACCCTGACTAACTCCAGGGATTGTCCTTGATAACTCGCTTCAACGCATATTTCAGGAAAAGCTCTAAGTTCACCGAAAAGGATGTGGTTTAGCTAACGAGTCCCAATGACTCGTGCACATACTAGACCCTTTGGTCCGTGTTTCAAGACGGGTCTTGAAAGTACTCAAAGCTATAGCGTCGCAGACGGGCGTAGCAAGCTTCAAAAAGAAATGTTAAAAACGTTTTCGAGAAAATCGCAAAAAACTCCAAAATCACAGAATAAAATGACACTTCCGGTCATTAGATTTTAACTAAATTCTTGACATCTCATTTGCAGAAGATAAAAAACTTAAATGTAAAATTTCAAAAAAAGTGGTAAGAGCCAATTTCGAGAAAATCTCGAAAAACCAAAAAATGAAAAGGGTAAAGTCGCACTTCCGGTCATTAGATTTTAACTAAATTCTTAACATCTTATGTGTAGAAGATAAAATACTTAAATTTAAATTTAAAAAAATCGTTAGAGCCGATTTCGAGAAAATTTCGAAAAACCAAGAAACGACAAGTGTAAAATGGCACTTCCGGTTATTGGATTCTAATGAAATTGTTTTAGTCGCGTGCGAGGATGGATATAAACTTAAATATAAAATTTTGTTTATCTAGGATTTTTCTTTTTCGAGATCTCCTGTTCACACGCACACACGCACCCACGCACGCACACGCACACGCGCACACTCGCACACACGCACTTACGCACACACGTAAAAATAGAAACACATATTGTCCCTTTGGAATACGTTTTTATAGCTTCTGTTAAAGTTTGAAAAATTTGGAAAACACTTATCAGCTGTTCAACTTTATGTAGATAATTTGAAATTTATTACTCAGTTCCGGAAATATTAAAAAGAAATAAAAGGCGAATTTCTCTTAACAGGTGAACAACCTTTTAGAATTAAAGAGGACTTACCTACACATAAGTGTTTTACGGTAATCACAATTCGCAAATTTTTCGCGAAAGCCATTTTGAAATAACTGTATTAAATTTGAATGTGATCACTAGTAATTATTTGTTTGTAAATTAAACTATATTTGATAATTTTAATACAACTCCCGAAACTAATTTTTTAAGTGCGCTTGCAAATAAAAATTAGGTCATTTATTTGTGGTAGTATAATTTGATATGTTACTTTAATTTGTTATTTTAGCAAATGAATTCGTATTTTTCTTGACTGTTTGTAACGAATTAATTGTGACAAATGCCAGCAGTTCATAAAATGTGTTCATGCGCAAAATTTTTTAAAAAGGGCCAAGCAATTTAATAATTTCAAAAATGTGTCTTTTAATACGTAGAGTTGGCCGTTTTAGTTTCAACAACTATTTCAAAACAACCCTGTATTAAGTAATATTTGCGCTTGAGGAATAACGAATAGTTAGGGTCAGAACACAGGTAATAGAGAATAGCGATGCTACAGAATATCGAAAGGCATCAAACGGCAACGGGGTGGAGGGAAAGTAGAAGCGCATAGTGAGATGTTTCAAATACATATTTAACCTTTAAAGTTAGAATACTACTTTTTTTGTAATATATACAATAAATAAATAATACTACCAAGTTTTGAAGGCTGACTCCGATTATAGATCTAGTACATGTTGCGGCAAATAAATACGGGGCACGTATTGTCAACAATTTCTCAACAGAAAAAAAAATTTAGTAGTGTGCATAAGGCTTGAAGTGTATTGATTTTAATCCCATATAATCCGCAACGGCAGGTAAATTTGCCGGCTTGCTTTAGACGGAAAATATTTAGAAGTATAAATAAATTTCATCCACTAATGACGCAAGAAATTTGACTTATATCGTATTAATTAGAGTTTTATTAGTTTCATATATTTAACAAAACATAACATATGGTTGTTAACATCAAATCTGCTTTTGTTGAATAATTACAGTTAATTAAAAATCAGCAAACCTTGAAATAAAGCAACTTTATTCTATAGATACAGTAATGATTCTTAGAATTTTGAAATTATAGATGGGATTTTCTTTAATTTCAACAACCTTTGAAATAAAAGTTTTAAATTTTCTGTAAACTAATGTAAAAATTCTGTTTTGGCGTTCGTAGTTCTCGTAAACAGCCCAATAAATTTATTTTAAATAGCTTATTTTTAATACTTATTATTTACTCAACTTTGGTCGAACAACAACTACAGTTGCGGGTGTCTTACTACCTTTTTAAAGGGTAGACGGCCATGACAATACTATAGCCCCCGCATCCAAGTGGGTTTATGTTAGGTAACTTTAGTTACCTTGACGGGAATTCCTCAAATACAAAACATAAGCATGAAAGAAGATGACAATTTTATTAATAAGAATATATTACATATTAATGTTTTATTATTCCATCATTGCGTACAATGACCTCTATCAGTCTAATGAGCATAGATCGCATATCTTATTGATATAATTGTAATCTAGAGCTTTCCGTTGGTTTTCAATGGCCTGCAATTTGTTTGTATTCTTAGGAACATAATTGGAGATCAATGGAATGTTAAAAAATTAAAAACGATTTATAACCATGAAATGCATTGGAACAACCTTAATTTCATGTGAAATTCTAATTAGTATATTACTAGCCCTGCATATTAAAAAATTCACAACGTATTTGTAGGTCTATTAGAAATCAATACACATGAAATATTCAAAACTATAGCTATTTTCGGTAAATGCAAAACATTTTAATGTATGACTAATTCCTGCCGTTAATAGTAAGTGAAAGTAAAAGTAACCATAACTATTCTTAGACCGTCATCAGTTGAAAAATGAGTAGTACCAATTTTAAACAATAACTAAGGTAGTGCCCCGTACTTATTTGCTGTAAGTGTACATAAACATTAACAAAGGCTTTTCATTTTAAGGGTGATATAACACCTTAATTGGTATTTATTTCTCATACCTTAAAAGTTAGATTCAAACAAATTTTGTTATGGTACTATTACATTTTCGCGTAACGTGTAGTGGTGATTTACATAGTTGCCAGCAATTTATTTACGAGTTTAGTGTTATTTATTATATTTAGGTCATATTACTGATTTTAAATAACATTGATAATAATCTTTTTCAATGCAAAGTTATGTCTAAATGTTTTGAGGTTAAGAACGCTTCTCTGATATCATATCATCATTAAAGTAAAAAGCCTACCATTAACTTTAATTTAGTTTATCCAAGTATTCTAGACTGCCTATTGTATAGAATGCATAGATGTCTAAAATTTCTAAACTTATGTTAAAAGATAGCATAAATCAATCTAAAATTTTAAATTTCTTTCAGGTGATTTCAGAGACTTGAAGCTACCGCCAACGGCCTTTGAGCAAGTATCAGATTTGTTGCGAAGGAGTCCCGAATTTACAATATCAGCATGGGTTCGGCAGGAAGTGGGTAATACGGGTAGTTTAGTGAGTTTTGGACACGGAATTAATCGTTATTTAGAACTTCAATCTAGTGGTAGAAAGAACGAAGTTCGTTTACATTATACTTCGCGAGTTGACTCAAAAGTGTACGTAGAAACTTTTCATTATCGTCTTGCGGATAATGTGTGGCATCATGTAGCTATATCGTTGAGTGGATCACAAGCTGAATTGCTTATTGATTGTCACCCTTTATATAAAAGGCTGTTAAGACCTGGTGCTCCTGATAGAAACTTTTCTTTACCAGGACACCTCTGGCTGGGCCAGAGGAACACGCATTACCACTTCAAGGTAAGTTGTTGTTTACTTTCAACTTCTCATTTTGTTTAAGAGTGTTCTACAACAATGGTTTAAAAGTGTTCTTTATTTCTATTATATTAACCTAACTCTGCTATTGAAGTCTTTTAAAATAAAGTCACACGGTGTATTGAAAATAAATGCTAGTACATAAACAGTAGATATTTTCTGAGACTTTTTAGAAAACACGGTTTACTAAATAGATCAAGGTAATGAAATAAGAAAGGTTAACTATAGAGTCTGTCAAAAAATGTATACATGCTTTAAATAAATGTATAAATTAATTTATTCAAATATAAAGACATTGAGATAAATAATCTTTTTCTTCTACAATTACTACAAAATTGTGGCTGTTAGCTTGCAGCCATTTATTAGTACGGCGAACAACCGCTTGATAACCTTGACCTAGTGGGATTTCTGCAAATGTATTTTCAATTTTATTTCAAACGCTCGCCACTGTAGTCGATCTTCTGCGATACACGTGCCCCATCGGTAAAAGTCGCTAGATGTTAGATTTGGAGAACGTGCGGCAAACTCAGACGCACCTTTTCGTCCTACCAAATTCTCATCCAGATAAGCTCGCATTTCTTGGTGGTGCGCCGTCTTGTTGGAGGGAAAATTCATCATTTCCATAAAGCTCATATATCTCAAATACGCTACACCATTAACATTGCCCTCAAAGGAAAATGATTCTATGAAACCTCTTTCTGACACTCAGAAGCAGACATTGACTCCCGGTAAATTCATTACTTTGTCGATATCCACGCGAGAATTTTGTGATGACCAATAAACGCAATTCTGCCAGTTCACTGTTTCATTAAGTTTAAATTATACTACATCAGACCACAAATTCTTTCTCACAAAATCTTCATGCTCGCTTACCATTTGTTGAAACTACCGGGTTCTTCGATTTGGATGCAATAATCTTAGGATGTAAACCTTCCACTTTCTCCTGCTCACGCGCAGATTGTGCGGTAGGTGTTTTTACGGAGAACGTGTGAGCTTATCCAACGCCGAAGTTGAAGAAGCAGCACTTGTTGCTGTACAAACTCTACTAAATTTTCCCTTATGCACATGATACACGGTACCATGTGTTTTGAACTTATCAGAAATACGTGAAATCGTAAGGCGAGTTGGAAGTTATTTTTGAAACTCACGTCTCCACCGTTGTTAAACTTCAATCGCATTCTCAAACTTAAAATACTACTTAAATGATGTCGCGTTGCTCAAATGACAATGCTACCTATTTTAATCATTTTGATTTATCATTGTTGTAGATGTCACTTATTCACTTCACAGGCCAGAGCCACTAGATATACAGTGTAGCACAAACCTTTGATATTTGAATTTGGCGACGATGGCCATATCAGTTATGTTTAATTCTTATTTTATTAACAAAAACACCAGTTTAGGTGCCATAAATTGCACTAATAAGTTCGTAGATGGGGCATATAATTCAATGTATTTAATGAAGTGTAAATTGGTATAAATATGTCTGATAAGTTCGACCTTGCGGTACTCTGTGTATCTACTGGCTCTTTCACAGGCATGATGGTAACATCATCTGTAAGGGAACCATCATAGTACAATACTAGTCTTATCATTTGATTAAACTGTGAAAGTGATATTTTTATACCAATTAAGTGTATACACATTTTTTGGCCGATTCTGTAAAAAAAGTTTCCTCAACGTCCAAATTTTAGATTATCCCGAATTGATTCTACCCAAACAAGTATATTTATGCTTTATGGTTACATTTTGGCCCATTGCCCTCAAGTATATGTATATAAAAAGTTGTAACTAACATTTGCAGCAACATTTTATTTCCACATGTTGATACATAAAACCGAATGCTTCATAAATATCAATATTGCATTTAAAGTGATTTATAATTACTATATAAACATTCTGAACTATTACCTTGTCATTTAAATTAAATAAACACAGGCAGGCGGTAATTTAATATTAAAATGAGCATTTACATAAATGCGTTTTTGTTAAATTGGTAAGCTTTATAATCATTACCTTGATTTTATCTACACTTTTGTAATAAATGTTACATTTTAACTAGCAAAGTTGATGGTATCGTGAAGAATGGGCAATAAGCGTAAGGAGCGGGATATATTTCAATTTAATGTGAAACTCATTCAAAAAGTCATATTGTAGCTTTAGATCTTACAGATATTACATATTTTTCCGTTATAAATATCGAATTATTTTATATCACAGGTCGCGTGCAAATAATTGTGTATTTCTAAACTTCTTTCACTTGAAAAGTATACAGAGTTATTCAATTAATCGATTGCGTAAAAAGTAAATATGAATAGAAATGCTCATAATGTAGCGGGAATTCTGCTTAATAGCGACTAGTGCGGTCAGTAGAAATAAAGTTGATACAACTGTAAACTAATTCCTCCAGTGCGCTCAAGGTCGGTACTGGATCGATAGGTTAGCAGCTAGAACACTTTAAGCATCAAATAAAAGAAGCTAACATTATTTTATTTCCTTATTACACTGTCATGCATAAGACATTTAGTTTCTCTTCTAATAGAATTCTTTATTTAAGTGCGTGATCTGTTTTAAAAACCGGCGAATAATATTTTGTTTTTAGAGAAAATAAATTAGGATCTTTCCTTATCTTATAATCCCTACTTTGTATTAGTTTTGATTTTTCTTTCGAATCAAACATAAAACGCGTCAGGATATTTTTTCCAAAGTCATGTGCGAATATTTTTGCAACAAATTTTGCGATTGACGTCGAGCACGACCCGTTCCGCGTATTGTTAGTTCTGTGCTGTGCGTATCTTATATTGGTCCAATTTGAAGAATTAAGTGAATTCATACGGTAAGCAAAAAGGGTATTAAACTCCCTCTTAGGTACCACTTTGGTACATAATCATTGGCATGTAAACTCAATTACTGTCAGGATTCAATCAGACAGTCGACACCCTGTTTTCTATATTTTCTTTACTACTGCCCAGAGATTTTTACATGAATTCGTAGAAGCCACACATAGTTCAAATAACCTTTTTTTGCGGCACTCAGTAAAAGATATAATGAAATTTTAGATTTAGTTAACAGAAGTGATCATGCATTTAAGCCTCTACGCATACCCAATGAATTTCGTTAGAAATAGTATACATAGCCAGTAGCGGATTTAGAACTTGAAAGGTCCTAGGTGTAATTCAACTTTGAGGCTCCCCTTATGTGCATTCTATGCCCATTAATATATTGTGGCAGTACCGTCATAATGAAGCCTTAACTCGCTGATAATAATTGTGACCTGGGTATCGGTGCAGCCTGCGTATATCAAGTAAGTTTTTCAATGCGGTCTAAGGCGTCCCTGTTTCATTTTATTTCTAAGGGCGAAGCTCATGCTAGCGAATGGATCTTCTCACCTTTTCCTTCTCTTCTAGTTACTAGGTGTGTGTTCGATCTCGTTGTGCCTTCCCGATTAATCCTGCTCTATTTCTGCAAATTACCGCCATGGCAACTTCTTCATTTAACCAACTTTCTCCTGCTGTGAGTTGGTAGCCTCACATTAGACAGATACAATCGATTTTGATAGTAACTTTCGAATAAAATGCTTCCTTTGATTAATTGAAGCTCACCTACTATTCAACAGTTGTTTAATTGCCAGAGAAATGGCATTTTACAAGGGGATAATTTAAAGTAGGGGATCGTAGACCGAATAGTTCTAGTTCCTGGGTCAAGTAAAGAGACTTCTGATAATTTTTAAAATGCATTATTAACAACCATTTGAACTAATAACAATCACATCTGTCAAATAAGTCAAAATTACTAAATATAATTAAATTTTTAAACATACATTCTAAAAATCGCGGACAGTGGTTCTTTAGCCGACTTGCCAACACAACGTTGTTTTACAAAGCGAACGTCAGAAAGATATACGTAACACGTTCAGAAAGGCCTCTTTTCTGACTTGCGCACTTTCTTTCAGGCCGCCGTCTACATGTCGTGAAAAGGATGCATGCACTAATACTGTAATATGAGTCACATATAGAGTTTACATGCGTACTTCGGTAAAATCAATTAATAAGAATTAAGGTACTTGAAAGTTTAACTTTCTTGGTGATTTTTAGGAAAATAATTTTAACAATCTATTTAAATTTGAATAATAATTTTACGTACATTTTAAAATTTTGGTACCAAAATCTTATTTGATTTAGTAGTAAGTTAATATCAAATAACCTACCTTTATAAACAATAATAAATTTCAAATTTTTTAGTTTGTGAAAAATAAATTGAACCCTTGCAAAAACTTCTTTTTGAGATAGTTACTTCCTGTTTAGTCAACATTATAACGCTATAATAGTGAATGGAATAATTTTAAATAAAGATGGAAATAAAGATGGAAATAAAGACGAAATGAGTATGTGAAAGAGCGACTTAAGACAGACATGTAAAAAAGGCCTAAGATAATGTACTACACGTCCTCCTGCGGTTCAAGGATAGGAGTGGTTAGTTAACTTGACGCTAGGGCTCTAAAATAATATTCAGTTTTAGTTTAATTGAACCTCTAAAGGTTGATGATTGTCGTATCGGTTTCATGCTGCATGTAGTTTTATTGCACAAATCTGCAACAGTAAGTTAAGTTTATCCAATTTAAAATTAGATTTCCTTGATAGTTATTTACCTAAAAGGGGATTTATTTTACACCCAACAGCTGACTTCTTAGTTGATGCGATTTAATCATTTTAGTGATGGTTTAGTGTTCGTAGAATAACAACAGATCAATGTTATAAATACCACTTTTCGAGTATAGAAGTGTTCCCTCGTTAGTAATGCCAACTGCAAGACCATTATAGCTCGATATTTCCCACTAACCTAGGTTTTTTCTTACTTAATTAAGTTTGAATAGTGAATTTTCCCTAATTGTTTGAAATTATGATATTCGTGAAACAATAATTTGACTAATTTTAGTTGATACTTCAATTTACCGATAATTGCGATGTATCAATAAGTGCTTATTTAATTTATTCTCAAGCAAATTTTGAAATCATAATAAACTTCTTCAAGATATACTTCTGTAATTACAAATAGGAAGAGAATAATCGTTATTTTATTTGAGTATTACCGGTTAAATTATGGTTTTATTTAACCCCTGCATACCATACTGTAAGTTGTTTTTTAATAACAAACCATCTAGAGCTAATATTTTTGCCGTGGCCACATTTGCAAATTACACGTTTTAAACTTTAAAACCGCATCAGTGTACCTAATATTTTGATTCTTAATATATTCAGTTAAGTAGGTTTGAATCTTTGATTATAAAATTAGAATGTTATGTTTTATTTTAACTGTTTAGGGAGTCGCCTCAAATTATAAAGTATAAAGCTTATAGTAAATCATCTAATTAGTCAAATTTCCTTTTGCTAACAAATACTGACTGACAGCAAGATTCGTATCTACGGGTGGAAAAGGCAACTGGCAGCGGCGTTCTCGTAATTTGAGACTGTTCCCGAACTTTGACGAATTATACAAACATTTGTCACACTTTTGAGGTAAAAGATTTTGCACCCCTACTCCGTTCAGCTTACTGGTCCCTTACTTGAAGGTTTTACAATTTATTTTGTTTCCTAATTTTAATATGCGGACACTCTCTCGTATATCTTAGCACTTGATTGGTAATTTTAAGTTTTAAACGATATTTAATTATAGAATTATAAAGCATTCACTAGCAATTGTTTTATTATATTGCAATTTATATTTCTCATATATACATCATTATTCATTGCATTTTCACCACCGCTTTGTTTTATTATTACAAGTATAAAAAAGTTTCATATTGTAGTTGCAGGGTTGTATCTAGATCTTTTAAAAATGTAATTAAAAACGCAATTACACCTATCTATCAGAAATATATTTTTTTTCTAATAAAACACCCTGTATAATATTACTTTCGAATAGTTCTTTTTTTCCCAATTAAAGATATAATGTCACATAGGCTTACCTACTTTTTAACAACTTAGACTTTAAACATGCAAAAAGCCTCTTTACTAAAAGAGCAGGTAGTATGATTAATCAAATCCCTACTCAAAGTAAACAATGTCACGACTACAATACGATAGCGGGAGAAGACAATCTTCGTCCAACGTACTACACAATATCCGAATTTAAATCGTTGATAGTAGAGCTACCTTTCGCAAATTAAGACTATTTATCATCATTATGTCGTTATATATTGTAGATCTTATCAAGAAAAATAAAATGCTTAAAATGATTTTAATCAGAAATAAATATTTTGCTTTAAAAATATATTTTCTGCAATTAATTAGTATCTTACTGAATTCCATTTATTTTCAAGTGTGTTTTATATCAAAGTGTATAGAGTCGAGGGGTTCTAACATGAAATTTCAGGTTGTCTTTCACGTTGGGGCTTTTTATATTTTTTATGTATTCGCGAAATTATAGCTTTGCCTTTTTGATTTGATAAATACATACCTTCATTAATAAATTATAAAATATTACAATACTATGGGTTAGGAAATTTCATATCTCAGTCTTCCGAATTACATACTGCAAAACACTAGCAGAAATAGTCTTTTATATACCTACAAAGAATATAAATGAACATTAAGAATACCCCTTATTAGAAATTATTTTCAAATAATTTTTCGTATGGCAAATAATTAAATATCTTTAGCGTCTCCTAAAATTCAGGTTACATTTAATATGGAAACATTCTTTATTAATATTCAGAATTCTGATACTACTCATAAGAATTTCTCGTTGTGATTGGGCATTTGTTATCAAGGTTTTAAATTTATTCAGTTTATTCAACCTATTTTATCGCCTCCCGATTATTTAGCGTACGATAATAGTGATATCTATTGGAATAAAAAATTCTTGACATAGTGAGTGTAGGCGAAATTTATTTAGGCAGCCAAGATATTTTTTGAACAACTGGAAATGGCAGGAGTACATCACGCAAAAATTCATTAAACATTATGGCTTGAAATTTCGTTTTTCATCGCCTAATATCGTTAGTGTAAGTTATTTTTATATCAATTCTTGATAATAAATGTGAAGCCCGAAATACACCATTACTGCGAAATATTATATCATAAAAATAAGAATTTATCAGCGTCAAAGTTCCATAAACGCAACAACACTGCATTTTGAATATTATTGAAGACGCCAGATTTCCAAAATGAGCTCACGTGCTTGAGCTTCAAATAACAAAAAAACTCTAATACTAGTTAATAAATAGTATATTAAAAAACAAGTTTCATAAGACATGTTTTTATGAGACGAGTTCAAGTTTAGAAAACGAACCTCGTAGAGGCGTGTGTGATAAAATGTCTTAGAAAACGAGTTTTTTACACTATTTTATCTATTTGCTAAAAATTTAGGAAAAACGCACTTTTTTGGCATAATTAATTTAAGGATTTTTGTCATAGTTGGTGACATTGACGTTTTGACATTTGAATATGAAAGTTTTGTCAATTTTCTATTCAATTTTGACGTTTAATAATGTTAATTACTAATGTTGCCAACCTTTTAAAATAATATATTCCGTGCGAAAAAGAAGACCATTATGACACTCAAACGGGTTTCGAAATGAGCTCATTTCGATACGCAAATAGATAAAATTTATTTCGCATTCTAAAACAGATAAAAGTATAAACGAATCAATCAGTATGTATGCTAACAACATAAATAAAAGTGAAATTTATTTCTGGAACTACAAAATTCCTATTCAGGCGATGTACTATCGTACCAGTTTCTTGATTTCAATCCAGGGTCAGACATCGGTATTCTGAATTCGAATTGAACACCATAAAAGAATCACAATTCTTAAAACTAGGTAAATACATTTACAGTTTCTAAATACTTACACCGTTGACTTATTTTCAATTTCTATGAACTATTTTCGAATATTTTGGTTTTAATGCATTTAAATTGCCTTTGAACGTTTTTTAAATCGTTTTCAGTTTCTCTAATTTTATTAATTTTCAGTTTGAATCTTTAGATTTTTATCAAAGGAATTTATGTCACTAGTTTTTGGTTCCACGTATTAGAAAATCTTGTGTTTGCTTATTACACATATATTTCCCAACAAGATAGCCCTATTTTAGATGCTGTGCAGGGTAATTTCTAATTTTTAATGGTATCCAAATGAGATTCTTTGTTAGTTTTACCACTATAGCTGTATTTTGTAAATAATTTAATTAAGTGAAATGCATTTATATTCAACGAGTTTGTAATAAGCATTAATTATATTTAATCATCTTTTTCCTTAGTCCTGTAATTTTAACAGGGATCCCAGGAGAGTTACAACGTGATAGTTCAATTAAATTTCTAGCGAAGATGTTGGTGGTAAAGTTGTCATTGGTATACTCAATAACTGCGCAGATTATTTAGAGGTTACGTTTTTTGTTCGTTTTTATCGAAACCTTAGGTTACATTTATTTATCTTGCATTATTCAAAGTTTATAGTGGAATGAAATCCAGATTCTTTTAGTCTAGTTCAAATTTTATTAATCTACCATGTGTAGCGTTTCATCTTCTGTGAGATTTTGTTGGCGTTCCACGCATTATGAACAAAATCTTTTCTACCTTTTTAAATTTGTCGCCGTATGTTTTCGGCAACGGCGTGTTGACAGGACAACAAGATAAATAATTAAAAAATAGGGAGAGAGTTTTCTGTCGGATAAAAGGCGAGACGCATGTCTTTTTCCTATGTTCGTGTCGTAAAAGAAAAATAGATAAAGATAAATCTGTGTCGAATAGGAATTTAATAATTGCAATAAATGTGGCACCGAAATATTAATTTCCATGTCTGTTAGAGTTCGGTGACAATTAAAAGTGAGTACGGATTCGTCGCGCAGTTGTATAAAAATCGCTTTGTTAGAAGTGTTCGGTGTATGTTTAGGGAATCAGCATAGTGTAGTATGTTGGAAGACCCCAACCTGTCAGATGGAATAGTGCATCTCTGGGGATAGACCTGCTCGTTCCACTCCGTAGCTGTTTTATTTGAACGTGTGATGTTCTTCCGCAGGTGCAGGAACCCATAAAGCCATCAAGACGAACGATTTTGGGTAATTCGACGACCCAAACTAAGGTACCCCTTTCATATTGTATTCTTGTTTTTTTGTTTTGTCGGCCTGTGAAAGGCGTAAGCAAAAGGTCACCGTAGATAGGCGAGAAGCTCTATCTAAGCCACGTCCCGGCTCTAACCCGTTGTTGATGCCAGTTTAAACCTTACCATGCGAGAGGAGTTCGCTATTACATACCTTCTAAATATATGTATATAAATCCTAGTTATAGTGTTCAGCAGTTTTGAGTAGCCCTCCCCGTATCTGTGGAATAAGGCCAAGTTCCACTGGACGAGGAAGTTATTCTGTAACCTTTTTGTAACCTGTTGTTAGTGTGTATGTCAAATAAGCCATTTTATTTATCAATAGATATGTCTTGCTATTTAACTAGATTTTTATTTTTGACAGTAGAATAAGTTAATCGATAATACCTTACATTTCAGAGGATATGTACTAATTAAGGCCCTCCTTAGACTACAATCAAAATTAATATTAACATTTGGGGCCTTAACAAAAGGCAATCCCGGGCCAAATTCACAAGCGGCCAGGGAACTGCTTCTATCTATTGCGAGAATAGTTCCATACCTTGTGCGGTCATCTGGAATAGTGGTGCCCCCTCTCTCTGTTTACATCTTGATTTGCTTTAGAGCGCGGACAGTACTGGTGAAATTCTTCAGGAACCTCCCCCTCTATCGACGAGTTAGCGTCCGCCAGTACTGCTGTTGGGCGTAACGCCAAATGCGCCCGTAACACTTCAATACAATTTTTAAGAAACTAAACGTCTCAGATGATCAACATTGATTTAATTTCGCTAATTTTATTAAAAAAATTGCATGCTAATGTAAAATAATTATAGTTAATTTATTACAGTGGGTTAACTATCAGTTTTTGTTATATTCACGACAACTCTTACTAAATTTTGCTAACTATTTTAATATTATAGTTTATATTAACCAATGAAAATTAAAGCTAGTTTTTTATTACCATTCCGAGTTATGATTTCTACAGATTTACAAATTTAGTGTTTTACAAGGTTTTGCTCTGATTTCATGTTTTAAATTTTACCCATGTGTTTTTCTTGCGACTCACTTCATCATCAACGGCAGGGAACACTGTAAAAATTCATGCTCTAAATTTATTAATTTTTTAAGAAAAATTATATTCGCTGTAGATGTTACAAAGAATAATATTAACACAATAATTTAAAATGCAAATATTACGGAATAGATAAATAAACAGTCTTAGCAACAAAATTTATCTGCTACTTTAAATAAACAATTTAGCATCCAAGCAAATATATAATTGTTCGCAACTAAATAAATTCGATTTATAAATAATAACTCATTTATAAAAATCTAAAAAAATGAATATCTAAATACGAAGTTTAATATAATTAAATTGAGACACTAAAACGAGTAAGTAAAACAAAGAAATTACAACCAATTTAAAAATTATTTCTATTTAAGTACCAAATATTTAGTTACCTTAGTAGCTCATTTCACGCCAGTACTAGTATGCTCTTTTCGAATAAAGCATAGTTTAATAACTTAAAACACTCGGTATATTGTTTTATAAAATAAATTAGTTGTTAGGTGCAAGTCACTGTCTGTAAATAAGTGCCTACAACAATGTCAGAGTAGGATAGAATATACATTAAAAACGTGTTCGATAAAGAACATTGTGATTTGGAGTGCAGTTTCCAGTATAATTGAAAGTTACTGGTAACAACCCAAGAGAGGCATGGGTTAGGAACCTGGGGAAACTACTTCTTGAGCGCGATGTGAGTTACACAAAGTCGTTATAAGAACGTAGAGCTTTTTCATGCTGCTCCAAATTATTAATTGTGGTGTTATTGTATCATTGGTATGTTTTCTGGAAATTTGCTTTTGAAACGTGTCAGGTTTTGTTGGCGTCCCGCGCCAATATTTAAATTTACCGCCGTACCTTACGGCAAATGTGTGGTTGTTAGGACGACGAAAAGATAAATCGAATCGGTCGGGTCAAACACGAGGGACGAGTTTTCTACTCTCCGTGGCGATTAAAAAATTATTAAGAAATTGAAGTGACGGTTGCAAGCGATTTCCGCTTTTACGGATTACGAATGTGTATAAGTTGTAATAAGTCGCCGTGAGACCACCAGGATGTGGTATTAAAACACGCGTAGGCCGTACGTATTTAATTTCCGAGGTGAGTGTAAGGTTTCCGCAGGAGTAAGTGTAGCTGAATTCCAATCCTGAGAAATCAAATAGTGGGCTTCTGGGGAATTACTTGCCTTTTTCCACCCCGTTCGCAGCTTCATCGGATGTGTGAGTCCACCTCGCGTGCCTGAACGTGTAAGAGTCACAACTGTCGATTTTGGTGTTTTGGGTAAGCGAATAGCCCTGTGACGCGTCGACCAAGACAAAGGTGCTCGTTATTACATTCTTTGCTTCAATATTTTTGCCTGTAAGGACGTATGTGGAATGTCAAGGTGTATCGGCAGTAATCCGGTGTAATTTATAGTCCCTGGTGCCGAATACTGTAGAACCCAGCTTAAACCATTCCTGTTTTGAGGGGAGCCTGTCAATACATAATTCCTGTCCGAACTATGGATACCTACCTGTATTTACTGTGACTACTATATTTTGACAATAATTTTAGTTTATAGTAGATTGGTTAGCTTTACTCGTAAATCTTGAATTAGGCCGCATTCAAGAGCCGAAGAAGTTTACTTGTAACACTGTGTGTCCTGTTGTTGTTGTTGTGTATGCTGAATAAGCCATTTCTTTAAACATAGATAAATAGTTATTCCCCAATTAGACTTTCATTTTAAACTTAGAATAAGTTAACTGTGATTATTTTGTATTTCAGGGGATATGTGATAGTAAAGGTAACCCCCCCCCCCCC
>JAHWXV010127786.1:0-11184 GCA_024586415.1 Phrixothrix hirtus | reverse complement strand
TGCAATTTAGGTGTATAGGAAAGTCATTAACGCCAATAAATTCAAATTAAATTTAAAATGTGTAAGAGAAAGTCGTGTGTTGTCTCACACCAGATTTTTAAAAATAGCTTGCAGTGATTTGAAGTTAGATACATCTAATTCAAATACCTATGTACCTATTTCAATGTAAAATATTCTAAGAAAAATAGTTAATAAAATTGACTAAAAATTCGTTTCCTGCTGATACGCAAAGCATTTCCCAACATTTTACATGTACAATTTGAATTATGCATTAATTATAAACTATAAATTAAACATATTGAAATTAAACTAAAAAATTGAGGATATTTTGATTTAATTACGAAGGTGGTTCAAGGTTGACCTAGAATTTATTTTTTTAAGAAAAACATCCAATTGCAATTCAACATAAACTTTATTGTTTTTGGAGCTATTTTCCCTCAACAAGAATATATATTTTCCACCGTGATGGCTTAACTTCTATATCCCCATTATAAAAAGATTTGACCTGATTTATTTCGTAACCACTGACGGATCTTGTGTTTTAGTTCTTCATCATTTGAGAATTTGATACCACCGAAGAAATTCTTCAAGATTCCAAATAAATGGAAAACACTCGGGGCTAAATCAGGACAATATTGAAAGCGTTCCATGATCTGCCACCCCATTCTGCTCAATGTTGTGGTTGTCAAATTAGCCGTTTTTTGGGCCTGCTCTTGCGAATAGCTTCAGGCACTTAATTTCTAATAAATTTCTGTCATATTCAGCATTTATAGTTAGTTCTTGTGGGAGGAAATCCACAAAAATCAAGCCATGTAGGCCCCAAAACACCGAAGCCACAACTTTGCCGGCTGATGGAATGCTTTTGAATATTTTGGGTGGTAGAAAAACCTTATGACATCATTCTTTGCTACAGAGTTTTGATTCTGGTGAAGATTATGTACCCGTTTCATAGCAAGTCACTATCTGCTTGCGAAGATTACTATTGTTCAATTCAAAGTGGTGTAAATAATTAATATCCACAGAAACACACATGATAAGGTATTTAATCACACCTAAACAGGAAGCGTTTCCTCAATTAATACAACAGGTGACATAAGGAATACGGCAGGATATGTGGCTTCAAATAGATAATGATCCCTTTCACTTTTGCAGAAACATATAAAACTCTATCGACGCATTATTTCTAAATTTCGTTTTTATGTATTTTTCAATTTTGAGTTTATAATACAGGTTAATTACAAATGATTGGAGAGATTTCACAAATTCACTATAGCTTAATTTTTTGACATATCCTCACAAAACTTCACAGATATGTAGAAAAACTCAAAAATTTTTTTAATTGCAGGTGAATTTCACATTTCTACCACGAGGGCGCAGCAGTGAGTCAAAATGGCGTCTGGCGCAGAGAAAGCGTATATTGTGCTGGAGTTTAATGCACAGCAGTCTGTCATAACAGTGCAACAACATTTCATAAGGAAATTTAACACAGATACACCAAATGACAACTCCATTCGCCGATGGTATGCTCAGTTTAAAACTTCCGGTTATCTGTATAAGGGAAAATCAACAGATCGACCTAGAGTGAGTGAGAAAAGTGTTGATCGCATGCGGAAGAGTTTTCTTCGTAGCCCACAACAGTCAACCTACAGACTTAATCAAGAGTTGGACATTCCACAACCGACTTTTTGGAAGATTTTACGAAAACGGCTGAGGATGAAGCCTTACCGCTTGCAATTGTTACAAGCCCTGACACCCGATAGAGACAAATGCTTCGAATTTTCGGGACGTTTGCAACAGCTTATGGAAGAAAAAGGATTTAGTGAGAAACTCATCTTCAATGACGAAGCAATATTTTATGTTGATGGTACAATGAAGAGACACAATATGCGAGTCTGGGGTACAGAGAATCCCAATGCTATCTTGCAATGCCATCGAGGCTCACCAAAAGCTAATGTGTTCTGTGCAGTGTGTCAGTTTAAAGTTTACAGCCCCTTTTTTTCTGTGAACAGACCATTAGAGGACACATTTATCTGGACATGCTAGTAAATTGGCTGCTGCCCCAGTTGGAGACTAACAGTGTGGATTTCATCCACCAGCAAGATGGCGTACAACCACACTTCCATCATGATGTCCGTAAATTACTCAACAGGAGGCTGCAGAACAAATGGATTGGTCGTGGTGGCGTTAATGATCAACCATTAATAATCTGCCCCCCACGCTCCCTCGACTTAACCCCATGTGATTATTTTGTATGGGGTTATGCATAACTGAAAGGCCGCATCACCAATGTTTTTGAACAGATTGACAGTAGTATGCTGCAACGAGCGTGGGCAGAACTTGATTACCGTCTTGATGTTTGTAGGGTCACTAAGGGGGAACATATTGGGCACTTGTAAGAGCTTATAAAAAACATTTTGGGTTGTTCTACATATCTGTGAAGGTTTGTAACAATATATCAAGAAATAAAGCTACAGTGAATTTTTGAAATCGCTCCAATCAATGCATTGTAGCAAAATAAGAAACAATAAGAACTCAATGGAATATTCTGCGACAGTTCAGAAGGTTCCTTATAACTGAAATAGATGATGTAATCACAAATGACTTATTACTGTAACCGATATCTGCCAATTAAATTCCAGGTCAGCAATGAATCATGGCAATGGAATTTATTACATCATTATTATGACTAATCGTATTCTTTACTAATCTAAAGTTTTCCTTAATGTTCTCAAACCTTTTCCTTTCTATATAATTAGCAGATTAAATTCCCTTAGTTCTAGTTTTAATTAGAATCTTGTCCTGTTAGTTAATGTTAAACAAATAGAAATATAAACTTCGTTATTAGTGTACAGTGAAATAAATATTTAAATAAATAAATGTAAATAAATAATCCCAATATCAGTGAATATAAATAAAGAGTTTTAAATAATTAACTAGTTTCTTTGCAATATTGTATTATCTTGTTTGTCTTTATCTTTGATTACTGTTTTTTTTTGTTTTTGTTCTAATTCTTCTTCATTCTATCTTTATAATTGAATACAAGCTTGAACTAAAAATATATTGTTTTTTATTTAATATATTAACAATCTTATTAAAAACCTTCAGAATGTTTAAGAACATTTTCATCAAAACAAGAGGATCATAAAAACAACTAATAATAAGTAGTAACATATGGGTATCAAAATCAAACTTATTTTATATACTTTTAACTACTTGTAAAAATACGGGGCGTTCTATTTAAAAAAGTGAGTAATTGACTGTCAAAGTTCAAAGCTTTCAGGATAAAAAGCTACCTTTTTATATGAATATTATTTAGAATATTCTAGCAAACCATTACACATTTCCGCTAATACTAACCACAAAATTTAATTAAAATCTATTGGTAATGGTAAGAGATATTTAAACTTTAATTGACTAACGAAATTTCCTAAATTTTGAGTAAAAAATGAGTTCCTTGGTAGCGCTGCAAAATTATATAGTACATTACATATTTTATTTTTCTTGAGAAAGAGCAATAGTTCACCGAGGCTGTTATGACATTTGACATTTCCGCGGAGGCGGAATAAGAAATAAAGTAATTATTATAAGAACTTCTATTAGAGTAGAATGTTTCTAACTATAGTATTTATTGCTAAAATTGAAATTATTCATAAAATTAATGATAAGAGTTTTGTAATCTATTTATTTATTTATATATTTATTTATTTACTTATTTATTTATATATTTATTGATTTATTAGAACATTACGGATATTAAACCCTGTTACAATGTTTTATACTATAACTTAAATATATAATTTGATTAAATTTTCAACATTCACAAATATAATTAAAAAATATAATTAAGAATATTAATTTAAATTAAATTAATATTGTGTCGTATTAAGTAAGATGATTGCTAGAAATTATTATTGAGGGGCACTGTTGATAGAAACACTTTAGTTGTCTTTCAAATTTAGCAAAAGTGGTAATAAATATATTTATATTGCTTCTGTGTATAACCATATTGGTATTGTTTATTATTCGTGTGAGCGAAGAGTGAGTCCGACATAAATGTTATAAGGGGGGGTAATCCTTAAACTACGCACGAGCGATATGCGGCCACGTCCCATCTGCCTCGTTCTTGCAGGTCTCTGGATGGTTTATCACTACAGCCAGCTAATTCTTTGTAAGAGGGGAGCTGGACTGTGGTTTCCGCGCACTCTTTATGCCTATTATGTACAATTTTATACTAATTTGTCTAATACATAACTGACTTTACTGAATGGCAAATTAGTGTTTGATTCTTACGCTAACTAGCACGATTCTAAGCCCAAGTGTCTAATGTAAATGACAAAGAAATGATAATCGTTGAATCTAAGTTAACCACCACGACACCAAGCTCAAGTGCCTAGTGTAAGTTTAAAACGGATAACTAAAATGATCTCTAAGGTTTGATTCTAAGTTAACTAGCACGATAACTGACATCAAATCTCTAGGGTAGGATAAAACTAACTAAAATGATAACTAAGGTTTGATTCCAAGTTAACTGGGCACGATAACGAGGATCAAGTGTCTAGTATACGTTTCAAAATGTTTAAAAGCAGAGTAATTGCCAATAAAAAAAACGCGTACTTACTACGTCGGGGCGCCGGGCGTCGGGACGCTGGGTGGAGGCGGTAGGTTGTTCATGGCGGGCGCAGCACGAGTGGTCTGCGCGGCTAGTCGTCGCAGCAGGCTGGCGGCGCGTGATGGTTGTTGACGGTCGAGACGGCACTGGTCGTTTGGGCGGCTGGTGGCTTGCAGCGGTCTGGCGGAACGTGACGGCGGACAGCGGAAAGCTCCTCGGCGAAGAATCCCGGGAGACGTTCGTGAGAGCGCTTGACTGATACCGTAGGCTTAGCTCTCCGTACTATCGGATACTTGGTCTCAATCTGCCTACTCCAATCACCGAATAGTTACTTCCCAACTACTAGTTACTTGGTCTCAATCTGCCTACTCTAAGCACCTAGTAGTCACAATAACTACTGAATACTTCCTGGTTTTGGTGCCATTTTTATACTCCTCAGCAGGAGAAAGTGGCGAAATGCTGGTCTGTCATTGGTAATTTAGAAATACCAATGGAAATTGATCTTTCTGATTGCCATATGTTTTACATATGCAGTATTTCTCCCCGCTTAAGAGCTTTCGCCGATTTCAGTTGCTGTTTCCTTGGGGCATGATTATGCAGGATGCGCCTTGCGAGTCTCCGGGGTCGTCTTCCTCTGCTTCCTCCTCTGCTGGTTGCCTTCTCTCCGCTGAGAGAATGCGTAAATCGTTTGGTTGAATCGCCGTTGGGCTCTGGATCCAGTACACATTTGGTTCGGCTTCTTCGCTGACGGTCCTGACACCTTCCCATCGTGGTGCGAAGGGTCTGTGTGGTTGGAATACCCTCTCTCTGACCTGATATCCAGGCATGAACCGTACTGGAGGAGGTTTGGAATCGCATACCTCGACCTATACCGGTGTTGGTTTCGGTGTACCAATTGTATTCGGTCTTCCAAGTTCTGTATCCGCGGTCTGTTGTCCGCCGTGCCTTCACCGATTATCCACTCCCCTGGCCTTGATATTTCGTATCCGAACAGAGTCTGGCTTGGTGTTAGTCTGAAGGCTGCGTTGGCCCTCCCTCAGAGATTATATAGTGCTTCTTGAAGGGACCGATCCCAATCCGGTGGCTATGGGTCATTTTCTAGACGAAGGCGGATTATTTTTTCTATCTCCTGATTTCTTCTCTTTACTGAATTTGCTTGGGAATGGAATATGGGGGTAGTCCAATGTAGGCATCCCCATTTCGTCAAGGCGAAGGCGTCATTCCAGGCACTGGAAATGAATTGGGGTCCATTATCGGAGATTATGGCCCTCGGGTATCCGAATCTTTGGAAAACTTGTTTTTCCAGTGGTTCGAGGATGTCGTTGGTTTCGTTCATTCCATTGAATGCCTCTGTCCATCTACTAAATAGATCAGCAACCACCAAGATGAACCTATGTCCTCGGGCTGTGGTTGGATATGGTTCCATGAGGTCTATAGATACAACCCTCCACGGTTTTGTTGACTGATGTGTTCTGAGTGGAGCTGTTTCGTGTCTTGATTTTGGTTTGATGGCTGTGGAAATTCTGCATGCTCTGACATAATTTTGCAGGTTCTGCGTCTGGTTGGACTAGTAGCAGTGTCTTCTTATTGCTCTGTCCGTCTCTTCCACTTCTGGGTGGCCTGCTCCTGGGATATCGTGGTAATTGTGTATTACCTGTAGTTGGAGGTTGAGTGACACTAGGAGACGGTTTCCTTGTTCCGCTTTTCTCCAAGCGCATCCATCTTCCACGCGGTATTCGATGAGAATTTGTTGATGCCTTGGTATGGTCGGGCCGTTTTGGTTAATTTCTTCCCATATCCTGATAAGATTTTGGGCATGTGCGTTCTTCCTTTGTTCTGTTTTCACCGTTGTGACCAATTCTGCCGGGTCAATGTTTGATATTTCCGACATTGCCCTGTCCATGTCTGTGATGTTTTCGCTGTTTTCTGCGCCTGTCGGGTGGCGCGATATGTGGTTTGTTGTGTGTCTTTCATCCTGTCTAACCAGGTGAGGGCACTGCTGTCGGTCCTTTACGTCAAAGGGCGGTCTTCTAGATACGGACGGTACTTCTTTATTGCACATATCACTGCAAGCAATCTAGTTCGTTTACATGATAGTTGGTTTGGGCCTGGGAAAGTTTCACGCTGGCATAACTGATGATGCGTCTTTGGCCCTTTTCCACTTGGTACAGTACGACCGCTAGACGCAGTCCTCTGGCGTCTGTTTGTAGCATCTAAGGCTAGCTTGGGTCCGGCCTGCTTAATTTGAATGGCTTTGTTAGCTCCTCCTTTATGCTTTGGAAGCCTTTTTCTGCTTGCTGTTACCTTTCAAGACGTCGTTAATTGGTGCTAGTATTTCTGCGCACCGTGGTAGGTATTCCCGTAGCCAGTTGCACAGGTCCAGAAAACTTCGCGTTTGTTTCTTGTTGGTTTGTGTTTCCGCCGCTTTGAGCGCTACTACTTGGTCTTCCTGAGGCTTGTTGCCCTCCGCTGAGATTTGGTGTTGCAGGTAAGTGATTGTTGACTTACCAAATTGTCACTTCTCAATCCCTATGTGGAGGTGATTCTGCGTCAGTCTTTCGAAGACCAGCCGTAGGTGCTCTAAGCAGTTCTTCGTATTGTCGGAATAGACGACGATGTCGTTGAGGTACACCATGGCGAACTTGTGGAGGTAGCCTGGGAGGACATCCTGAGTCATCATCCTCTAGAAGGTGGCTGGATCGTTCTTAAGCCCGAAGATTATGACCTTAAACTGATAGCATGCCCCATCTGGTGTGCTGAATGCTGCGAGTTTCTTCGCGTTTTCTTCCATCGGGACTTTCCAGTAACCCGATTTTAGGTCTAGGGATGAGAAAACTTTAGCCGTTCCTAGGTCTTTAAGGGTATCCTGTATGATAGGTAACGTTGTGTTTTGGTCCTTTGTCATTGAGTTTATACGCCTATAGTCTACGCAGAATTGAGTCTGTCCGTTTTTCTTTTTGACGAGAACTACTCTGGAACAGTAGTTGGAGGTACTTGGCTTTATGATCCCATCTGCTAGCATGGATTGCATTTCTTTTTCCAGTATCTGTTATTTTTCTGGCGAGTATCTTCCTGGAACTAGTTTAAAGGGAGAGGCGTTGTTGGACAGGTGTATGTTGTGTTTTGTTGTTGTAGTTGTCGATGGTCTCCCTTTTTGATTCATCGGGTGCGAGAAATCTCTCAGAAGTTTCTTAAAAGGATCTTCGAATTCCTTGGGAAGTCATGTCTTACTTCCTCGATTTCCTTTTTGTTCCGTGGTGGAGCTGCTGATTCCCCTTTCCAATATACAGTGGTCCTGTTCTTTTTCCCGAAGTGGATACACCGGCGCTCGTAATCCATGATCGCGTGATGACTTATCAACCACTGGTGACCTAGTATTACCTGAGCACTTAAGGAGGGTGTCACATAAAATGTGTCTTCGAGAGACGTGTTGCCCAATGTGAATGGCAATTTTGCTCTACCTAGTATTTGTATTTGCTGCTGTGGATTGGCGAACTTTGCTATTGCGGGTGCTGTTGTGTATTTGTTTATATAGTTTGCCTGGATCAGGTTGTGTGTTGCACCTGTGTCCATAAGTGCGTTAATCCACTTCCCGTTTACCTTGATCTGGATTTTTGGAAGCTGATTCATGTGGGAGGCTTGGTTTACTGCTCTGCTGGCCGAGACATTTGGACTTCAACAGTCTCGGTCGCCTGATCGGTTCCCGGCGGTTTGTTCCTGTTTCCCCTGGTTGAACAGTCCCGATGATAATGTTTTCCTAGGCAGTAACTACATTGAGGGAGTCCTCTTCTTTTCGGTGGTCCGGCTGTTTTCGTGTCCCGTTCGATTTGTTCCGCGGCGTCTATGAACTTCGTTAGTGATTCGAAGTTCTTTCCCCTCAGATGTACTCGGATGTGCCTATGGAGCATATTTACCATGGTTGGTATGTCTTCCAATAGATTTATCTTCAGGCGCTTCGCTTGCTTGACCTTTATCCGTAGGAAGTCCCGTACTGTGTCTTTGTCGTACTGATAATTTCCATAGTACTGTGCCCGAATTTTGGCCAGGGTTTCCAAACTACAGAACGTGTCGAGGAAAGATTGATTGAATTCTTCGTAGTCTACAAGGAATTCTTCTCTTCCTTTCCACCATTTCCGGGCATCTTTTGTCAGGAATTTCGTCAGTTTTTCCAGTTTTGCGTCGTCTGGGATGTTTGGAAAGGCAGCTTCTACCTTATGAAGAATTCTGGGTGCTGCAATGGGTCTCCGGAGAACTTGGTTATTTCCGGTTCTATTAATTGCTTGAATCTCTGCAGGAATTGTTCCATAGGACTCTGGTTGGTGATGATTTGGGCGCCACTGAGTTTCGTTTCAGTCTCAGGACTGATGGATGCTTCTGCTTCTGTTTCCCGGCTCTTGGATCTCGTCTTCATATTTGGTCGTGTGTTCACCTTCTTCTATAGATACCCACTAAGTTGGTCGCCAATTGTTACAAGGGGTGACACCCCTTGAACTACTTACGATCGATATGCGGCCACGTTCCCTCTGCCGCGTTCTTGTAGGTCCCTGGATGGTTTATGGCTAGAATCAGCTAATTCTTCGTAAGAGTGGAGTTGGACTGTAGTTTGTGCACACTCTTTATGCCTATTATGTACACTCTTATACTAATGTGTCTAATACATAACTGACTTTACTGAATGGCAAATTAATGTTTGATTCTTACGCTAACTAGCACGATACTAAGCTCAAGTGTCTAGTGTAAATAACAAAGAAATGATAATCTTTGAATCTAAGTTAACTAGCTCGATACTAAGCTCAAGTGCCTAGTGTAAATTTAAAACGGGTAACTAAACCGATCACTAAGGTTTGATTCTAAGTTAACTAGCACGATAACTGACATCAAATGTCTAGCGAGGATAAAAGTAACTAAAATGATAACTACTGTTTGATTCCAAGTTAACTGGGCACGATAACGAGGATCAAGTGTCTAGTATACGTTACAAGATGTTTAAAAGTGGAGTAATTGTCAATAAAGAAAAATGCGTCGGGGCGCGAGGCGCCGGACATCGGGACGCTGGGTGGAGGCGGTAGGTCGTTAACGGCGGGCGCAGCACGGGTCGTCTGCGCGGCTGGTCGTCGCAGCAGGCTGGCGGCGCATGACGGTTGTTGACGGTCGAGACGGCGCTGGTCGTTTGGGCGGCTGGTGGCTTGCAGCGGGCTGGCGGAACGTGACGGCGGACCGCGGGAAGCTCCTCGGCGAAGAATCTTGGGAGACGTTCGTGAGGGCGGTTTACTGATACCTTAGGTTCAGCTCACCGTACTATCGGATACTTGGTCTCAATGTGCCTACTCCAAGCACCGAATAGTTACTTCCCAACTACTAGTTACTTGGTCTCAAACTACCTACCCCAAAAACCTAGTAGTCACACCAACTACTGAATACTTTCTGATTTTTGTGCCCTTTTTATACTCCTCAGCAGGAGAAAGTGCCGAAATGCTGGTCTGTCATTGGTAATTTAGAAATACCAATGGAAATTGGTGTTTCTGATTATCATATGTTTTACATATGCAATAATAAAGAACATGCCGAGGTCTTGTTCTATATGCCGGTACATATAGCTGTATCAGAGAAAGTATATTTGGACAATATGTTCTATTATTTAAGACTTTATAAACAAAATTAATATCTATCATCCCTTCTTTGGCTTAAGCCAGGCATGTTCATTTCTGTTCTAAAGTCTTGATATTGATGATACTCCGGGTAGCGACCATATTTCTTATAGTGTAGAAATTTAAGAAATTTGTTTTGAATAGGTTCTATTTTATTTATGTAAATGTTGTATCTAGGACTCCATATTTTACTCGCACATTCTAACTTTGATCTGACTAATGCATTGTAGAGTGATACCAATGTCTTTATATTATGAAACTCTGTTGTGTTTTTTCCAAAAATCCAAGGTTTCTTAGAGCTGCATTTACTGTATTATGTATATGCAGTTCCCACTTTAAATCTGTGGTAAAAGTAACCCCAAGACCGTTGATACATTCCATTCTCTTGTAACGACTAATAAAACAGAACGGAGAGTACTACTTTGTTGCATGCCATTTTGTAACGACCACACAGTTATGTAATACTTATATATGCTAATCGTAGTCTTTCTGTTGGTATGTAGTCGGTATACAAATGCCTTAGGTAGTTTCAGAAGGAGAGGGGTCCAGAAGCTGAATTAGCAGGCAATGAGTACGTTCTGTTTATCAAATCCAAAACGTTCGGAATGAATATGATGGCGTAGCTAAAACTAATTAATTAACTGCATAAAACAAAATGGGGGTATGTACAGAGGTTGTTAGTGAACAGGAGAGGTTTGCATTTAAACGAAGGGGAATGTATGCATTCACTCATCAAGTTGCAACTTAATTTTTATTCAGCATACTGTATAAATAACATTCTATAATTACGAAGGTTACTTTAAATATTTTATTCTGGCCAGATTGTATTAAATTCAATATGCTTAAACATGTAATTTATACTGTATATTTTCTATACTTGTACAAATTGATTTTCCAATATTAATTGGAATATTTTACTAACCCTTA
>JAHWXV010127775.1:0-11726 GCA_024586415.1 Phrixothrix hirtus | reverse complement strand
GTGCGTGTGCGTGTGCGTGTGCGTGTGCGTGTGCGTGTGCGTGTGCGTGTGCGTGTGCGTGTGCGTGTGCGTGTGCGTGTGCGTGCGCGTGCGCGTGTGTATGTGGTCATTATATCTCAAAAACTAGTTATCATTGAAAAGTAAAATTTTATATATAATGCCATAAATGAGTAAGAAAAATACGTGTGTTGTCTCATAACAGATTTTTAAACTAAACTCAATATTATTTTTGTTCCAAAAACGGGTAAAAATAGTTTATATCGGTGTTGAAGCAAATTTATTGCAAGAAGATCCATACAGTGGTGAAATTTAATTTTGAAATAAAGCATAATAAAATTGAATTAAATGAACTTTATAGTCAAATTATATCTCATAGAAAAAAAAAGCAGGAATGATTGTGCTAGTAAATATTGTAATTACCATTAGATGGGTAAGGCCAATTCTCGACCGGAAGTGGACCCCAAGATGGCGGCTGAAGTCGCTGTGGGGCGCAGCGCTAGTTGTTGGAGTGGGGCGTAGTCCTAGGTGTAGTTATGTATGGGGGCGCAGTCCTAGTTGTAGAAATTGTGCTCAAGCATATAAAAAGTGAACGCATGCGCCACCTACGAGCGTAGCGACGTAGTTTTTGCCGCAGGATGGGTTTGAAACTTTCGATATTATATGGCAAGTCCATTTTGAAACTTGGCTACGCCACCTATTTAAACTTGGCTAAATTGGCAGCCATGGTTGCAAGTGAAATTAGGCGCTAGGTTTGGATTTTGGTGTGAAGTTGAAGTTCAATAATATCAAGTTAGCTTCATTTTACTTAAAGCAATATTATTTATAAAAATGTAGCAGATGCGGTAAGGGTTTATCTAAAAATATTCTACTCCAAAAATAATATACAATTGTAACATCGTTTAAAGAACGGAAGCCATATCCTGTATAAAGAGAAATAAAAAATGTTATCGATATCAAACGGAAGTCATATCCTGTTTAAAAGGAAATTCTAGTCTTGTATAAAAATAATGTCACGAGCAGGAAACAATTTAAAAATTATTTGTTAGACACTATTAGTGCAGATCGTGCATATCACAGTTCAACTGCATATAGAGTAAACTTGGGATAGATGGCATAGTAAAATAAAGATTGATGCGTTGCAACTTATTTATTTTTTAATACACACAAATTAATCATAATAACTCAAAAATAAGGTATATTTTAAAAATAAAATGAATATGACACATAACAAGTCAAATAGAAAAAGATATATGACATTTATTTTTTTTGCACTAATACGGGACAGATGGCGCGAACAATATTGGGTGAAATTATATAAGAAATTTAACTTTAAAAGACGTAATAAATGTTAATTACTTTTCTTTAGAAATTTTCCACACAAGTCACACTAGTTGCTATATTTGGTACAGTTCTTATGCAACCGTCTGCCTCATTTAATGCACTTGATCCAATCTACTATTTTTTTGGTAGAATTGTAATTTTCACCACAGCCTAGCACACATTTTCGTCATCAGATCTGACTTCATCGCCATCGTTGTTATTTAACTGCGGACTATCATTGTTCGATGATGACTTTTGCACAATTTGCTTCCTAACCTTTTTCTTAGAAGTGACATTTCTCTTCAAAGTTTCAGTTCTTTTCTTTGCTTTCCTTTTTATTTGAACAAGCTAATATTACCGTTAGAATTTAAGACCATTGCTAGTTTTCTAGCATTTTCAACACCTAGTGTAATACAGGACAGGGGAGAAATTTGATTACCATCTTTCCTGGAGTGATACTGTACTCATCCGTAATCTCCGAATCCTGTACACTATCGTCAGGTTTGCCCAACCATCTCTTGATGTACCTGGTATAGGTGAATATCGATTAGGTACTGATGTAGTAGTAGCTGTTGTACTTATGTCAATCATAATACTTGGATTATACGGTATGATGTCGGTGGCTTCAAAACCAAAAATTTCATTTTTCCCAGATGCAGCCTTTGACCATGCTTTATTGAGAATCTTACCAAATACTAGGGGATTTAATTTTCTATTTGGATTCATTCTTATGTAGTTGTTACATGCTTCACAATAATAGTCCTTTAAGTATTTGAAAAAGCACCTATCTCAAGGCTGCAAGAAATGGGCACTGTGACTGGTCAAATATAGCAATATAATATTGTGCTGTTCTGCATATTCTAGCATTTTCACTAATGTGCTGTGTAATGCATGCTCATCCAGCATGAGTAAGACAGTAACTTGTACCTTTTGTGAACGAAATTGTGTCTTTAGTCACTTAAAGAAAATCTCAGTAGTGGTGTAGGCTGACTTTTGGGACATAATGACAAAGGAACTAGGAGGCATCCCATCCTGGTATTTTGATTTTTTATTTTTGCCTTTCATAATGCATATTGGTGGTAAAAATGTCCCTTTCCCATTGCAGCAGGCTATTATGGATATGGTTTCGCCTTTTCCCGATGAGGTTGTTTGATACTAACTTTGATCTTTTAAGTACAATGACAGTGCTTGGGCGACTGTCTAGTTGTAGACCAGTTTCATCTACGTTGTAGATTTCTCCTGGTTTGTTTAGAATGTTGTGTTCTATCAAAGTTTCCTTTAAATGTTGAAAATATTAGTTAACGGTTCTTTTACTAACTTGGACTCGTGCCTAAGATATGCACTCTGCCTTCCTAATGCTAAGTTCAGGATTTCGCTTGAGAAATAGTTGCAACCATTCATCGCCTGCCATTTCTAGCTCATTATTGAAATTTTGTTTTAAGTTCAACTGTGTTGCCAGTCGGTATGCCATCATTCGAACTTCTTTTCTAGTTCGCGCAAATTTGTAATTTATTGATGTGTATCACAAGTTTCTTTTCATTTTCTATTCCTAATACAGATGTAGGACGCATAGCTGTTTTCACGAAACATTGGTTCTTCATACGCTTTCTAATTGTGGTAACTGGTATTCTAAATTGTTTGTAGGCTTGATTAATGCTTAAACCATTTGAATGCATGACTTTTACTGCATTTTTCAAACTATTTTCTGCCCATGTACCTCTAACACTACCTGACTTTCTCTTATAGAATGTTGGCATTACTAAAAAATAAAAAAACGTTAAAATTACAGGTCACCATCTATCCCTGATTAGGATGCGCTATCTGTCCCTTCTAACCAGGAGAGATGGCGCAGCTAGCCTCTACTTAGGTGTACGTTATTTTGAAGAATTATTGCACTCGTATAGGAAATTTAGAAACAATTTTAAGAATATTATTATAAATTCGGGTTATATGACGTACAAGTAGACGTCATATAAATTTTAAAGGCAAGAAAAACATTTTTGTGCTCTATTTACCGAAAATATGACAATAAGAAGGATTTAAAGAACAAAACTCTTAGAGGTACACTTATAGGATCAATGACTATGAATAGATCGTTCGTATGATCTAAATTAAACTCACTTGGGTGCACCATCTCTCCCGAGTTTACCCTGTTATTTGCAAATTTTGTAATTAACTATTTCTTCTTTAAATGCAACTAAGTATTAAATAATTTTTATGTATAATTTTTTTAATTTTATATTTAAATTTTAGAAATGGATTTACACGCTATAAATTCTTCCGCAGTTTACAAAAATGTTCATTAATATTAAAGATTTGGAGAAAGGTAGACGATATAATACTAAAGATTCAACAATTGCTGAAACAAAATTTGGAAAAGCGGTGAGAGTCGAATTAACTGAGGGGATAGTATTTCTACCAAAGCGTATGGTTCGTACCATCGAGTTAGAAATTTCTAAATTTGTCCCAAACATATATTACCTAATTATCAAAGGCATAACTTCATTCAACAGTGCTGACGCAGAAATCGTTTAAAATACATCATCAATTATATAAAAGGTAAGTATTACAACTGCATCTTTAATTATTTTGGGTAAGTAATTTTGAATATTATTTTCAGCTTAGTAATAATAATAAGAGCCGCACACTGCTACATTCTGCTTACGCTTCTGTGAATTCACCACACCACAAACTGCAAACTTTTGAGTTTACCACACCCTAACCCTGCTTTCGCTGCTCCAGGAAACGCCACCAAGATGAGTTTAACCACCACCACCACCACTGCCATCAATGCTGAGGAGATTGCTCAAGTAAGCAACGTTATCGTTAGTAACACTAGAAGTGCCTTAGAATTTTTAAATCAATGTAATGCCAACCAAACTATCAACACCTGGCTGCAGCATTTGAAAAAAAATGCAGATTGTTTAATAGTGCTATTAAAAATCCTGAGCAAAATGTTGGTAGTCAGCGAAAACTTGGTAAATTTAGGTCAATTAAAATGCTATCAAATGAGATTGCTTAAACGTGAAAGTGCTGTAGGTCAAGGTCTTACTACTTTTCACACTAAGAGGATTAAACGCAGCGATTGCGTATAATAGTTCGATGTAAACAGTTGTTTTGTATTTAGAGTCCGTACCGGTATTATTTTAAATTTAAAACATGTAGATATTATTGATTTTCTAAATGACGCATTTTTTCTTTTTAACGCGAATTAAAAACATTTTGAAATAAAAGCCCATGCTAAAAGTTAATAGATCGTTTAGCGGGGAGTTTATAAGGTACCGTGTTTATGGAGGAGTCGAAAAAACTTTATCGGAAATCATTAATACGAAGCACTTTAGCACGAAGAACGCCATGATAGATGTCGGAACGAATTTAAAGCAATGGTGTCAGGAGCACATGATTGATAAAATTTTGGGAAAATTGTAAGATTTTCAGGAGAAGGAGAGCAACTGGGCCTTGCGAGAAATCGTATCCCTGGAAATTAATATCAATAAAACGGAAATTGGAAATGGGTTATCTTACATTAGGCTTCCTAAATCTATTTCTAGAAAACAAGCATGTGTTAACGTGAAAAATTATGACGATGCGTGTTTTGCGTGTCCGTAATGGCAGCTCTCTACCCCAAAAATACATTCCGATAGAATTTCTTCCTAACCTAAAATTTCTCAAATTTATAAATGTGAAAAACTAAATGATATTTTCGTTAACTTATACATTTTAGAATTTTACGGGAGTACCAAGCCGTCTAACAGAATCGAAATTAAAATGGCACGTTAATTTGCTTCTCATTCAAAACGAATATTTTCCTAAAGTAAACGAATACGATGCTGCTCCACCAAGCGATGATTATGCTGACGACTCCAAAATTACATATCATTATTGTTATATAAAAATCATGTCACGTCTTTTGGTGAACAACTTCATAAACATGGCCATAAAAATCATTTATGCGATCGTTGCTTAACTTATTTTACGAGCGAAGCTAAATTATGCGATCATGAGAAATACTGCGGAAAAGTTAATAATTGCAAAATTAGCATTATCCCTCACGATTACGTTAAATTAAAAAAATTCACTAATTAACAGACGGTATCCTTTGTACTATACTGCAATTTGGAGTCAATTTCGATGCCAATATCGCCGAACCGAAATTCACATAAATTTAAGAAAACCTTTTTGTATCAAAACCACACCGCCTATAGTGCGGGTTTGTATTTAAAATTCCGTTATGACCCCAATTTATCCTTTTACGCTTCTTATCGCTCTTAAAGTGCTATACAATGGTTTGCGGAACAACTTAAAGCTATTGCAAAAAGCATTTCTGCCAAATTGCTAGAAATAAAACCAATGCAAGATGATCCACCTATACATTTAGGCACGTCTTGCCACATATGCGAGAAAAAGTTTGTAAATAAAGATGGAATTAAAAATACAGTTGTAAGAGGTCACGACCATCTAACCGGGAAATTTAGGGCTTTTGCTCACTTTACCTGTAACTTAAACTATAAGCAAAAATTTATTGAGTGGATTTGACAGCATTTTTCTTATTAGGGACATTTCTAAATTGGGCAGCATTCATTTGCTTCCCATAAATAAACAAAAATACATTTAGTTTACGCTAATATACGAAGGAACCGATATAAAATTTAGATTCATAGTTTTAGTTAGGTTCATGAATGCTTATTTGGACGAACTCGTTTCTATTGAAGACTTAAAACACTTAAAATCTGAATTTAGTCATCTTGATGACCATTTGTTTAAGTTGCTCCCACGTAGAGGAGCGTTTCCCTATGACTACATAAGTTCTTTAGAAAAACTAAACGATACGCGGATACTTACAATGGGCGCCTTTTACAATAAATTAAACGAAACGGAAATTTTCGAAAAGATTATGCGCATCCACAAAGGTTTGACAAAAATTCAAGATTTAGGTGAATACTCGGATTTATGCATGAAAAAGAATATTTTATTTTTGGTAAATGTTTTCGAAAATTTTCGTGAGGTTGCGCACAAAACATATAACCTTGATCTAGCCTGGAATTATACGTTGCCTAGCCATACTTGGGAATGCATGCTAAAGTATATTGAATGTAAACTGGGGCTAATAAAAGACATTAACATGCTCATGTTTGTGGAAAGGGGCATTTGAGAAGGAATATCTCAATACAGTAATCGATATTCGGAGGCTAACAACAAATATATGGGGAAAGGCTATGACTCCTCAAAACTAAGCAAATTTTTACTATATTTAGATGTCAACAATCTTTACCGGTGGACCAATACTTGCCTTATGGTGGCCTTAAATGACTAGAAAATTGCGAAGAATTCAATTTTTTGGATATTCCGGATGATTCTGACGTGGGATACATGTTAGAAGTCGATTTGAAGTATCCGAAGCACTTTCATGATCGCCACCAAGATTGCACCTTTTGATGTGAACACGTTAATCCACTCAACTTAAAAATACCTAAATTAATGACTACATTGCACAATAAAACCAATTATATAATTCAACATCGTAACTTGAAATAGGCTTTAGCAAACGGATTAATTTTATCAAGAATTCATAAAATCCTAAGTTTCAAACAATTTGATTGGTTAAAGCCATACGTTGAATGAAATACTAATCCCAGGAAATCTTTAAAAAACAATTTTGAAAAAAATCTATTTACATTATTTATTAACGCCATTTTTGGCAAAACAATGGAAAATATTCGCAAGAGACGTATTGTTAAATTTATTAGGCAATGGAAGGGCCGTTACGGAGCCAAAAATTTAATTGCTAGACTCAATTTTTGCGGTGGAACAATTTTCGATAAAGATCTAGTGGCCATAGAACTATCAAAAACCGTATTAATGTTTAGTAAATATTTATATATTGGCATGGCTATTTTAGATATATCAAAAACTTACGTTTACGACTTTCACTACTCCTATATGCTTAATAAATTTAATAATATAGATGATTGCAAACTTATGTACACGGATATGGATGGGTTAGATTATAAATTTAAATGTGATGATGTATATAGGGACGTCATTAAAACTGTTGTGCACATGTTTGGTACTAGCGACTATTGTACCAATAATAAATGTTCAATACCTCTAGTCAATAAGAAAGTCCCTGGACTAATGAAAGATGAACTAAACGGCCTATTAATGACCCATTTTGTTGGTTTGCGTTCGAAAATGAATGCTTTTAAGGTTGAAGATGGGAAAGGCGCTAAGAAATTAAAGGGCGTTAGATATAATATTGTGAAAAATAAAATCACTTTTTAAGATTACGTGGACTGTTTAAGGCTGCGAAAACCAAACGAAATTGTTCAAAGCATCAAATCTTGTCCACATAGTATTTATAGCACTGAACAGCGTAAAATTGACCTAAATTGCTTCGACAACAAAAGTCATTTACTAGATGACACCACTGACACTCTACCTCACGGTCATTATAAAATTCATCTCGATCAGTTGTAAAATTTTATCTTCTATGTACTATGTACTATTATTAGACTTTATCTATTAAAAACTTGTAAAAAATGTATAAAATAAGTAAAAAGAAACATAAAATACTGTTTTATATTTACATGAATCTTTTATTTTATTTAGCTATTATATACAAGTCAAAATAAATAAACTTAAGAAATAATTCAGTAAAGCAAAAGCATCTTCCCAGGTAGGTTTTGAAATCTTAATCATTTGATTTACACCTACTTTCCTTTGCGTTTCAGAACTTTTTCAACTAGGTAGACGACATACTCGACTGTTTTCTGGAACTCGTGTTCGTAGAAGCCGCCGAGTACGGGTAGATTCTACATGTCGACCAGTTTAGAGATAGTGGGATTCGTAATTTGTACTTTACCAATTCGAAAGAGTTCAGTGCACTAATTGGGCGTATAACCTCTGTGAAAAACACCTTTAAATTTAATGATTCTAACTACATCGCCCGCTTTGTAGCGATTTTTGCCGAATATCTTCAAACGATTGTAAACGTGGTCGAATTTCGTGTTAGAAGTGACGTCGTTAGTCTTTATTCCAATAGTTTGATATTTACGATTGTTATTGTTTCTCGTTACGTCATCCAATACATCAATCTAACCATATTTGTCCAGCAGACTAAAGATATTGAACAACTCCTGTTTAATGGTCCTTATGACGCGTTCCGCAATTGCAGCTTTCTTCGTAGAATACGCTGAATAATGATTGATGTTATAGCTGTTCATTAATTTCTTAAAGTTACTATTGCAAAATTCTTTGCCGTTGTCAATCTGTAGATTTTGAGAGACGCAATCATCACAGCCTTTAAGAATAGAAGCCTTCGCTTTGGTAACCTCTTTAGCGGACTTTGATTTTAACGGATGCGTTCATAGAACGTTTGAGAAACAGTGAGTTACTAATAAAATGTATTTGTAGCCGTTATTCTGTTTAGTATAAGGTATAAATTCTCCCAAAACAGCCTGCCATGACTCATCTAGCTCTTTAATTATTGTACTCCTTCGAGGACTGTTTTTCCTAGCGGGCCTGTGGAGTTCTTTTACGATTTTCTGCATATAAATCAAATCAATTCAACAGCTAACATGCAATTATGTCGGTCAGCTGCTCAGCGCTACCTACTTTATAATTTTTTAAACTTTAAGAAGTTATCATTTTTAGGCAAGTATATGTAATCAGCCTCGTCTAGCTCTTCTAAGTTTGCGATGATTTCATTATCGTCACTGATATCACTAGGGAGCTTCTCTGTCCAAAGAAACTGTAGTTCAGCGATTAATTCGTGAACGCTGTACCAATATTTGTACTGGACAACAGTTCTATTAGGATATATTTCTTTGAAGAGTTCACCGCCACCGACACTTTTATGAGTTTTCTCCTTAGCTCGGCGAGTGGCTGTAGCCGCAGACATTTCACAACGTTCGTCATCCTCCAATTAAGGTTTCATAACCTAAGTATACTTGTAGTATCTGTTGCCTCATAGTTGACCGGTGGGAGTAAAATTACGTCTCGTAACATTTATACTCAATATTATTCTTCTATAGTTATCTCGATCCAACTGTATAACTTGTGAGAAATCTGACATTTTCATAATCAGCAATTCGTATAAACCGGGCGTACCTTGATATTTGATTTCCTTAAGAATGAGATCATTGCCAATAATTTTTACCTCTTCTTTGCCAATCACCAACCTATCGAACTTATGGTCATATGTAATGCCGTACATGGTATCAATTTTTGTTTTCGACATATCTTATTATTAGTTCAAGATAGTGACGGGGGAGCTCTGCATACGCTGGAATAATGATTCTGCGGTTCCCGAGTCTTCTAGCATGCATAGCAAAAGTGATGTATCATTTGGTTCGTCTTTGTTCGGCGATGACGATCGATTCTCAAGCTCAATAGTTCCTATTGGAACGTCAGGAAGAAACTTAACCTCGTTATTGTCAGGCGTAGATCTAGTTCTCTGCCTACCTACTGCTGCTGCTACCTGAATCTTGTGACGGTGGAAATAAAAACTTTGGTATTCGAGACGACTTCAAAGTTGGAGTACTGACATTACTTTCTTTAACTTTACCTTCATCTCGAAATCCGCTAACCGCAGTTGTATTAGTGGTAGTTGGTTTAATTTTAGAAGCAATTTCCGCAAGAGGCTTTATAATCGGTTTATAAGTATTTTTTATTTATTAATGTCTCAGTGTTTAGCTCTCCTCGCCGTAATGCCTGATATTTTCGTTTACTGCAGCTCTAGCCACAATGAGCCCGCGTTTTGTTTTTAACTCTTTACCTCCGTGCATTTTACAGGTTCCGCACAGCTTCTTTTACAGGTTTCGTACAGCTTTTCTACATGTTTACAGGTCTTTCTAAGGGTCTGTATACAGATTTCAGTTTAAAAAAAGAGAGAGAGCGAGATCCGTTCACAAAGGTGGTGTATGCAGATGTAAAGTATTCATACTTAACTGTCTTTAATATCAAAGTCTTTATGAATACTTATAGAAAGCCGTAAGAATCTTACCAGCACTTTTAACAAATTTCTCTAAATTCATCGTAAGACATCCGTCCCGGCATGGTCTTCGTAAACATACTTTAAATATAGGTCATCCTGCTTAAGTAGAACCAACATGTTGGTATTCTCATGAGTTAAATGTTTAGGTATTCGGGTATAGGTCTGAGAGATAGAAACAGTCTACGCATTATGTCTATCTATGCTAAAGTACGCTCTAATTTTAATAATATTAGGGAAATATCCAGTCTGTATTTGGGTGGAATCTCCAAAAATATCATTTTACCAAAGATATGTAGATGATATAATTCTTACAATTGACAAAAATAATATACACATATAAATACATACATATAAATATGCTCACCCACGATTAAAATTCAAAACTATATTAAAAAAAATAATTACCTCGACAATTTTATCAATAAAATAATTAAAGAACGTATTAATTTAATTACTTCAAAACCACTGATAAAACTAATAGTTCCATAACAAAAACATCAGATAATAAATCTTTAACAATCCCATATATATCGGTCCTATGTGAAGAAATCAACAAAACTTTAAAAAACTTCAATACTAAAACAACTCATAAAAACAATAACACAATCGAAAACTTAGTCTACCCTAAATTAAAAGACAACACTGAAAAAAATTACCTATCTGAATTAGTCTACAAACTAAACTGTAAAAATTGTAAGTCTGTATACATTGGGCAGACCAAACAATACATTAAAGATAGAATATATCAACATAAAAATTCTGTTAAAAAACCATATTCAAAACAATAACAATAACAAAACTGCTTTAATTGACCATAGTGTAAACAATTTGGATACTTCTGGTTATAATAACATAAAAATTGTACACCAAGAAAACAATTTAAGAAAAAAGACTCGTCTTAGAAATGATAGAATTTCGAAGTAATAAAAATACTATTAATTATAACATTGCAACAGACAATTTAAGCACAATTTATTTTAACATAATTACATTTACCATCCTACTTGACATAACTAACCTTATAATAAAATTTTTGGTATAAAAATACTTATCACTTGCAACGTTATCTATCCTCCTCAAAACATTCAATGTTATTTTATTCCACTTTTAAACTGTTGTGAATGTCTATAGTACTACATGCGAAAATTTTAATTATATTGACTTAACAGATTTGTTATTATTTTATATTAAATTTTATAAATACAGGGCTATTACTGAGTATTGACGACCCTGAATGTCCCAAATAGGCAACCTAATTTACACTTTCCTAGGTCACTATTCCCATTCAAAAACATAGATACATTATTTGTTATATATCCAACTGTCAATAATTAAGTTGTAATATTTAAACTACTACGAGTATAATGAACTACTAGTAAAATTGGTATTCACCTTTAATGTTATTTGAAAG
>JAHWXV010127730.1:0-12060 GCA_024586415.1 Phrixothrix hirtus | reverse complement strand
TAAAGGAATGTTTTTAATAATTTCAAAACGGAATTAAATGCATAATTAAAATACTATACGTAAATAATATAATTCGTCACGCATATTGATGTTACTGAATATAGATAATTTACAAAAAGAGCTAGCGAGAGCTGACAATGGATGTTACTTAATTTAGATAATTTATACCAAAAACCTAGCGAGAGCTGACAACTTATAATTTCACCTTACGTCGCGTCGTCTTCCAAATATATTGACTAGTGTCGGTGTAACCAAACTGTGGCCAAACTAAAAAATAATAAAATGTAAAAGCAAACTTCGCCCTTGTGCGCTTTTGACATGCGAGTATTGTACTCTGTTGACTTCCTGACTCATCGAATGGTGCCTTGAGGGACGTACCCAAAACCGGAACTCAAACATCACTAGAAATGAATGAGCGTAGCGGTCTACGGGAACATAGATTCGAGCTAGATGATCGTAAAACACTGCAAAAGGCGTACCAGGATCAGAAAAACCATATTGGGCGAATAAAATCATAATTAGTGACAGCGAAAAAAAATAATCATTAATTAAGGCCCGTCCCAACAAGTTTAGGAACGTATCAATCTCAAGCTTGAGAGGAAACTAATCAGGAAGTGAATATAAGAGAATTGATGCGCAGTTCTTCGTAAATCCACATCGAATGTAGAATTTTGTTCGATTTAAAAAACCTATAGGTAAGGTGTAAACTTGATTGTAAGCATACTCAAGGTAACATGTCTGTTCACCGATCTTTCTTTGACGATTCACGATTGTCGTGTAGAATTAAAAACAAATCTTTTTTAATGAAATAACCAAAGAAGAATTTTTATTTCTAATAAGTTTACTATACACAAATCAATTCAGTGCTCTGAATGTCAAAGTGAAGAAATTTAAACAAGCGCGGGTAAACGGCGGGAGTAATTATGGCTCTCTTAATATCGGGCCTGTGCCCTGCCACGAGATTGGATTTCCCCCTGTGGCAGCGGCTTCCAACTTAAAAGAAACGTTTAGTGTGGATAGTGTCGGGATTAGGTGGTTATGATCTACGTACTGGTACTCAAACCTTCGTTCAAAGCCCTTGCTAGCAGACGATGCGAGCACTAGTATCCGACCAAGGTCGACTTGGTGCAAGCGCTTAAGGTGTCGGACCCGAGACCGTTTGAGTATTTGGCAACGATCTCGGGCATTAATATCCGAGCCTAGTATCAGGCATAAGCTCGGACACAGGCGTTTGAGGTATCGGACCTGGTTATACGTTTTCCTTACTAGGCACTAGTATTCGAGCCTAATTGTTTGCCTAGGGGCAAGCGTTTGAGATGTTGGATCGAGTTTCGTCAATTTGAGCAATCGCGCCCATCCGATTCCGGAAATTAGCATCCGAGCATAGCTACCTAGGACCTTATTGTAGTTGCAGCTGCATCCCTCACAGGGTTGGCAGGATGTTTAAGTTCTGTTTGAGAGCTGGAGTGCCGCACCTCTATGTGGTATCGCTAAGCAACATGCCGAACATCTGGCACGGCTAATCGCGGCGAACAGGTGCAGCCCAGACGGTCAGCTGGTTAATCCTGACACCTTGGAACACCTTGGTTAGTTCTAATCTAGTGGGTGTATAGAACCTAGCAATGAACACTTACATGCCTGCCCATGTTACGAAACCGCCGAGGAGAGGGGTGAACATTGCTCTTGCAATTGCAAAGAGATAACTAACTGCCTGGCCTTGGTGCATCACATCAGTACCAGGAGGTATGTGTGTTACCCGTCGCGCTGTTCCTATCTGCGGGGTAACGACAGTAAGACCAACGTGGGGAGCTTTCTCCCCGTCTTGGGCACCCTTTTAACCCCCGTAAATGGGGCGGTACCTATACCAACTGATGTCGACCCTAGTAGACAGTGAAAGCAGCTCTGTCGTGGATTCCTAGGCCTGCTGTACCTACCTAAATGGTAACAAGAGTTAAAGAATGGTGGAGTTATCTCCGAACGCCTAAGTGCGAATTAAAATTTAACCAGAAAAATTCCTGGTTAACCACTTTCCATTTAAGCAACCACATGTACTATGAGCCACTGCCCCTCGGGAGTTACTCGAGGATGTACGGTCATGTGGTGACGAGGCCTTGCCTCACTGGCAAATATAAAGTGTACTACTGCTTACAACTGAGTAGAAATTGATGCCCGGTGGTATTGGCGACCATCTAGTAAACGACGGTCCACTGATTGTTCTAGCCAAATTCCTCGTCATCTAATTAGTGACGCGCATGAATGGACACATCAAAACTAATAGTTACATGTATAATAACCCCAAGGTTACTTATTCCGAATTAATGCGACAACACTGGCGTAAAATCCGTTGGGCCGAAATATTTTTAAGGATGAAAGAATCTTTACAGAATATAATAAACTATGGCGACATATAGTAATAAATATAGAAGATTGTCAAAGTAAACGTGACAAATCAGTGCATCCCCATGTTCTGCTATTTCTTCAAACGCTGGAGAACATTCAGTTTCAACAAGACACTGGACGTCCTTGTAATTCAAGGACTTCCTGGAGCTCCTTTCAAAAGAGTAAAATCCACTGCCTTGGCCACTAAGTTCTCCAGCTCTTTCCCCCATTGACCATGTGTCGAACGTAATGTGTAGGAGGCTAAGGAATTCACTTAATCAACTGTTAGATTTCGAAGCTCTACAATATGAAATACAAATTGCTTGAGATGCAGTGGACCAAGCTGGTATCGGTAAGCTTTTGCATTTGATGCGGCGACGTGTTACTGGTTGTGTAAATAACAGAGGTTGCTCAACACATTATTAGTGAAAAATAAGAAACTACTGCTTATTATTCTTTAAAATTTTAGTAATTTAATACTTTTCAGTTGATCAATAAATCCCAACCCCTTCTAGATGACGCAATTTCTATATCACGAGGGCAACGCTGAAGTTATTGAAAATAAGACAAAATTAATCTGTTCTTTAAGTTTATTTTAAACGTATTCACAAATAGTTTCTTGCGTCAATAATACACTTCACCGTTTTTTCCATACACAGCCTTATTTTGGGATAATCGTTGGTCTTGATATCAGTCGCCTCTCAAAATATTTTAATCCCAATTACACATTTCCATATTGGAAGGGTAAGATGAACGTCTAGAACTGTCCTTTCTCAGCCAAAATATGTACACCTGACGACATGTTTTTCTGATGAAGCATTATGAACCTTGATAAATATTTCCAGCAAACACTTTTCAGCGCAAAATTTTGCTACAACTTTATCGATCTAATTTAATTACACTGATGAGGTCCTTACTTCTAAGCAAAACTGCGCGTATAACTTGATAAATAATTCCAGCAAACACTCTTCAGCGCAAAATTTTGCTGCAACTTTTATTGATCTAATTTAATTACACTGATGAAATCCTTAGTTCTAAGAAAAACTGCGCGCACAACTTGAAGTTAGCTCAACATCGTGGATCTACATGTATGTACACGAGTTACTTGACCAGTAGGTGCATAAAACAAAGATGTAAAGGTATTATTTTTCGCCTATCACATGCTTGGTAAAAATCTGGCAATCGCTACTACTCAAAGGATTCATCATTTGATGACAAATTCTAAACTTTATTTCCACCCGTAAGTGCTTAAACCTATTTTAAAATCGCAGTAATCAAGATTCGAAAATGTTTTCTGGATTATTCCATTTTTCACTCTCTGAGCGACTTGATAAACACAGTTCTAACCACTTATACCTTTGACAATTGGGAACTTTCACCTTTTTTTTTATAAATATATAACATGTTGAAGTAGTCCTTAACTAAATCCTGGTTTTAAACAATTTATTGCTTTTCGTATATCTTAAAAATTTGAATTTCCGAATTTGGCGCCATTTGACCAGGAATATTACACGCGGTTAAGTGACGTCAGCAGCCAGTAGCGCTCTATGCCGGTAGTTAGATACATGGTCTTAAATACTTTTTGTACAACACAAATATGACACACATGTGACACTTGTATAATAATGTATAAGTGGCGTTTCTTACCTCATTGTAAAAATAAATACATGTTCAAAATTCTACATATTATAAATTTGATTGTAGATCCAACAGTAGCCAAGCGAGCCTTTTTCCAATAACACGTAACATCAGTAGGAGTCACATTAATAATGCTAATGCAGGATTACAGCCTACTGAATTGCACTAATTTTTATATGTATTATTATCGTTATCATATCAACTAAAATAAATTACCAGATGATGCTGCACAATTGCAACTCTGAATATTTTCTACTATTTCATCGATTTCATTTATTGCTAATAACACCATATATTATTGTGAAATCAGTGTTTTGGGCATATCTTTGATTTTACAATACAACTATTATTGTTCCATTTAATTTGAACATAGCATTATCACCATAGGACTCTCTTGATAATCTACAAAATAAATAATAATTACTTAAAATAAGTAGCCAGACTTTTAAAAACAATTTTGCATTATTTAACTAATTTGTTAGAAGTAACTATATTCATTTATTTGCGCTTGTGTGGTGCTTCTGATTTTTGCTAAGTTGAACCACGAATCATTTTTAAGAAATTCTCGTAGCATAAAGATATCTACTCTGAGCAAGTTGTTGGATGTAGCCTTCACATATCTTTTTCCATTACTACATGGCTTAATAAACTGTTCCTGCACGAATACTAACGATAAAGCTAATTCTACAAAACTACACAGTGGATCTGATTTGTATAACGTCGAATATTTTGGATATAGTGATGATACATAATAGGCGTTTACGATAATTAAACCACTTCACACCGATCCAGTATTCCTTCTACATCTTTTATTAATAATTTTTATGATAATGGAGATAAAACATTTCTACCGGCGTGGAACGCTTTAATCATCGTAAACGCCTATAAAGAACTAACAGGTGCGTTTGTGTCTGCTAGCCAGCTTTCTGATTATTTTTGAATGCTTTATTGTTACAAACGAATTTCTGTGATGATTTACTTTCATTGTTACCAAAAAGAAAGAAAGCATTTGCTGATATATGAAACTACCCAATTGTACATAAAGCGACTCGCAAGAAATTAAAAAATATAACAGTGGTTCTTATAGCGTACTAAATTTCTTGATTTTCAATAAATTCAACCAGTAGCTAGCTTAATAATTAATTTGCTATCCTCTCTCACCCCTGCTCGAAATCATCACACATACAGGGTGTCAAAAAAAAGTGTAAATATTTAAGGGGCACAGTAGACTACCACCAAAAACAAGTAAAAGGGTCTTGATGAATATGGATTCGTAAATAAACCGTTTTTGAGATGGGAGCGATTCTCGTTTTTATAAATGTTTTGTAGTTTTTAGCGCTGCAGAACACGATAATCACTGAAGATGTTCGATAGATCTTTCGTCCATTTGAACACAAGATCTATAGCTTTTTCAAGAAGAAACTCCGCATCCTTTCTGAGAACTCCGGCTGTGCTCGAATTGTTTGGCATTGTTGAATTCGCTATTGTAACTCGGTAAGATAATTTACAGGCTTTGCATACACTTTTCAAGCAACCCTATATACAAAAGTCTGAGGGAGTTAGGTTGGGAGACCTAGCGGGCCATGGAATAGGACGCTTTCGACCTATCCATCTCCTATGAAATGTTTGGTTTAGGTGTACCCTAACAGCAAGCATATGCATAGTACTAAACCGAAAATCGCTCTTATTCCGAAAACGGTTGATTTGCGGACCCATGTTCATTAAGACGTTTTTACTTGTTTTTGACTGTACTATATGCTCCTTAAATATGTAAACGTTTTTTTAACACCTGGTATTTTTCAGATTATGTGTCCGTTAGGGGAAATGTGCGTAGTTGCAGAATTAATCAACCCAGGACTTATTTTTCAGGAATAGAGTCAATGTACTCTAACCGTAAGTGAAGCATACTTAATTTTCGCAAGCCTCAGATGCTTAAGAAACTAATGAAATACACACTTATCCGGTATATATTTTTTTAAACTTCCAGAATTAAAAATTTAAATTTTTATTAAAATCTACTGTGTAGTTAAATATCTAGAAAAATGAATTTTAATACTAAAACCTGCATCATTGCAGAAATGTCAGTTTTAAAGAAAGTAGGAGAATAGTTACACAAATAAACTTCAATACTGCGAATTCTGTTCCATGCTTATGAATAAAAGCTAAGCAACCAAGTGGTCCTTAAAGTATTATGAGATATATCCCATATAAATATTTGAAAACTTCATAAACCATTCAACAAGAAATAAAGAATGAGTATGGTATAAGTTATACATCATAATATGGGCTGTTGTGTTGAAGCCACATAATATGAAACGCGCACGGACAACAAACAAGAACAGTCTCTAAAGTGATATGGAATAAAATGAAACCATACCCAAAGAATGGGCAATTTTTGTGATTTATGTAGCACTTGTCATCTTGACAGTTTACATCTTTGCTTAAATTTAAAGACACAAGTCTTTATATCTTACCTTCGTGAAGTAGAAATGGCGCCCTTGACAAATTAGGGGCGTATCATTCGACTATCAAGCCAGAGAAACAATGATGATGTTAATTATACTTTAATCATTTATCACAAAGATGTTTAAGACGCCAAAAGTGGAACTAAAGTTCATTAAAATCATTAATCAAGAACTTAGATGACTAGATTTAACAGGCCGCGTGTTTCGATTACATATTGCCCCTTTTTGTTTCATTTACGACACGTTTTGTGAGATGAAAGTTACTCAATAAGCAATTATGTAACATGCATTAAAAGCTTCTTTCATAATTTCTGTTTTTAATTGTATTTTTTGGTCTTTAATTCCATGCACTTGTTTGATCTATTCCGCACTGATTGCGGACGTAAAAGGGTTTTGAAATCGAATGGATTTTTAAAATCATATTGTAAGTGAGTATCTTGAATATAAATTTGGGGTTTAAAGGGGTAGTCCTTTTAGAGCTCAACGTTCATTGAAGTTATTTCAGTGTAGATTAGGTATATTGCTTATTAAAAATATGTAATAAAATGCTTTGTCGGCATTTCTCCTGTAATAAACGTGACTGAGCTCATTTTATTTGATTGCGCTAAGCATTTACGGGTTTATATTAAAAATCTTAGTTATTTGATAAAACTGCTATAGAATATCATTTAAAATGTATATACATACATTAATACCCTTTTAATACCTTTTTTATTTTATGGCATTTTAACTAGAAATTTTAAGATAATTACAGTTTAACGATTCGCTTTAAGTACTTACATTTTAAATAGTATATTTATTTCTCAATCGATTTTTCCGTGTACCTTTTATAATGCATATGCAGAGTACATTTGATGTACACTGTAGATAGTATTACAAAGTACACTTATTGGAAATAAAAACGGGACATTATCTGAGTTTTTAAATTACCTAATATAAAAGTGGTTTTTTGTTTAAAAAGGAGTTTTATCCCATCTCGTGATACTACATATCAAGTACCTAGATTTTAAGACCCAAAGAATTAATAATCCTCATAAACAAGACTGTGTTATTTTTAAAACTAATGTAGTCATTGAATTGCTTTGATTTAACTAATTATATAAAAATAAATAGTATTTCTATAAACCTTAAAATCTTCTAAGTCCAGAAATAATCTCCGCATAGAAATGAATATATTGCTGATCCAATGGGTCAACAATAATTACCAAGTGGTTTTATTTTACTTCAGTTCATCGGTTGTGTAAAGTTTCAGGTCTGGCGTTTACGTCTTGGCCATTTCCATTTATTGCAATTTAAAACTATGTATTATAAATTAATTACAGCCGAGTTAATAATTACGTCCATGTAAATAAAATGATTCATCTGTAAATAAAATACTGTCTAATAAATTGGGATTTTCGTTATATTTATTTAATAAAATCTCCCAAAATTCCACTGTAATATAATTTAATTATTTGTATTTTTTCTTCTACCGTTTAATAATCTAGCTTCACTCAAAGAAACTCTACGTACAATTAAACACTGCAAGATAATCTAACGTGTGACCATTACGCATTCCGCGCTTGATAAGAACCGAGAACGTAGCTTCTCATTTTCATTACAGTCATATATGTCTCAGTTTTATTCGTTATCATGGATTTCACTATGCGGCGCTCGCCTCTTTCCACGCGATATAAAAACCTATGTATATATTATGATAACATCAATTTGTCTATTACTAAATATATTTATTAAACGTTATGTACATAGTTATCCACAATACGGTTGCTATTTATTTATCTACTATATTTATTATTGTATTATTTTTGCACAAAACGACTAAAGACACCTACTTTATCTAGGTTATTTTGATTTGCAAGAAAATAAGCAGGTAATTGTTGAGCATATTTATGTAAATTGTACTTCCCATACAGAATGATTAGTAGTTGTGTAACTTTAAACATAAATTGGGTTTTTAAATAATTATTGTACGCTGATGGCACATTTAGAATTAGTAGCTGAAACAGGGTTTTATTAAGTTCGTGATTGGTTCTGCAATCAAAACCTTATAGACTGGACGAAGCAATTTAGTTAGCTTTATTTAAATGGTGTATCCTATTTATAAATTTTGTATTGTTTAATAACATTCAAATGTTTCGATTCACTAATGTTCGTTATCATGCGATGTTTCCTGTGGAACTGTAGCAATATCACGAAACCCGATCTAATGGAATTCCGAGAATTGCTTAATTAAAAGTTGTTATAAAACTTGCTATAAATTAATCAACAAAGATTGCACAACTTGACGCATAAATAACCGTTTACCGTCCAAGGTCAGTCAAGATTGTTTGGTTAATTAATAATAATTAACATAAGCAACAATCTTATGTGATTTAAATAATAATTAATTAATGAAAACTGATTAAATGCTATTGTGTAATATTACGTCACGTCTTGCAAGGTGTTGGTAAAATGATGTGTATTTGCTATCCGAATTGATTAGACAGCAAATAAAGGAAATCGTCGAAATCCTTATTCGCTGAATAAATAACGTGAATATTAATTTAACTATAAATAAGACGCTTTTGCGAATTAAAAATCAGTCTTCGTATGAGAATCAATATGCGATATTGGCTTGCGCATAAACCGTTAAAGATTTTCCGTAAAGTTAAGCTATTTTGTTATTAAATTTTGCAGTGATCTTCACGTGACGTCTTTTGGATTCGCCAAGACCGCTAAAATCCTGAATACCATTCATATTAATAAACCGCCAAAAAGCGCTGCATGCTATAGATCTATACATACAGATTCTCGAACGACGGTCTATCTCTTGTTGCCCTGTAACAAAGATAGGTCGAGTATAGAACAATATAATCTCACGAATCCTCATAACTGAATATCCCTGATGTTACCGCCGCCAAATCTGCAACAAAAGCGACTTTGGGTCGACCACAAACTAGTTGGTCTGTAACAACTTGTGTCTAACGCCAAGTTTTCGTCAACGTCGTTGTGCATTGAGTTGTATTGATAGCAGACACACAACTACGCTGTACCGAGATTATCCCTCTTATAAAACATTCTGCCATTTGCAGACGTGTTGCTATGTAGCGATCTGCAAACGACACTAAACGTCGTAACGCTTAGCGATTCTTAGTGGCAGGAAGGGTCGCAAGTATACGCTAACGCCACCGCACCAGATATCCGTCATCTGTATAAATTACGTACACGGCGGTCGCTAAGAGCAACGCGCCCCTGCTCAGATCACGAAGCATACTGCCGACTCACGCACTCAGACATAGCAGAAATTGGCCGAGACAACACGCTGCGACGATTTCAAATATTAACAGCCGTATAAATCTCATATAAAAGCAATCTTTTCATGCATACGTAAATGATTGTAAATAATCCATTTCATCTGCTATCAGAAAACTATGTTTATTTTATTTTCATTTTGAATTATTGCAATTTTGATTTGATTTGTGTAAATTCGCTGTTTAAATTTCCGTTTAATTTTGTAAATAAATTATTATTACTACCTTTCTTTTTAATACCGCCGAGAACCGAAACGATCATCAATTAAATATTACCGAAGTTCGTTTCATGACCGAAGTCCGAGCGACGTCATTTTCACAAACGACGTTCCTCGGTAAATAATTATTTCACAGGTATACCGACCGCAGAGCCAGACAAACAGAGCTTTTCGAGTTATTGAGGCGATCACCAGTACCCGCCCCGCACGACGAAGCTGTCACCGGGTAGAGTGTAAATTCTTTGTCTGCGCCGTGTACTTTTCATTATGATTTGACACGTCACAAGATGACAAACGATTTTCATAGCACATAGAGTGCTTATATTCCACATCCAGCGTATTGTAATTGAGAGATTTATAATAGCGTCTTTTTCGGTCTTGATAACGCAACTCTCAGTTTACCGTTTATACTAAACGTGTACCGTGTACCTTTCATTACGATTTGAAACGTTACATTCACTAAAATCATAAAATAGCAATGAATAATTTATTTCAAGATAATTGGTTTTTATTTAACTTCAATTAGATATCACTGTAATTATTCAGCAAAATTAGATTTGATGTTAAAAATCATATTGTATGATTTGTTCAATATAGGCTAGGTGAAGAAATGCGTGATGAACGCGCATATTAAAAATATTTCTAAATATGAACATGGACATAACCAACATTTAACTTTGAACACAAATGTAGTCTATACGGACATATAAAAATTCAAATACTTGAGAAATTTAAGTAATAGTAGGTACCTATAACAAAAAGTAATTTATAATTATAAAAGATTGGAATTACTTTTATAACAACACTAAGAACTTTAATATTCCTTTTTATGATAAAAAACCTTGTTTAATAGTATGTCATAAACCTACCATTAAATAAAACAACAAAATAGCATACATGTTCATATACCTAACCATCAAATGTGGGAAATATGACTGCTCATACGAGTATTAATCTAAGTTTCATGTAACCAGAAATAAGTTACCTAATCTAAAACCCGTAAAAGTAGATTACATTGTTGGCATTATTACCTTACTAAATGTATACTAAATTCATAAGAACACGTACAAAAGATCCTCCTCCTTGTTTTTGAGCTGCTCCATTCATAGATGGCATCTATCCATTAAACTGTTATGAGTTTTGAATATACATAATTAAAATATATAATGTTCCATACATGGCACGGTTAGTATTATAGAGATCTTGAAGTACTGAACCGTGCTCATATTACCTGCTTATAAACCTAATGAAACATACTAATTAAAAGTTATCAAATTTATTATTCTATTTGGACTTACATAAAATCCAAGTCAAATTGCTTGCAGAACTAATGGTTGAAATTTGTATTTTTAAATATTCATCTAAATCAAGGCAATAAATTTACCAGCTGTTACGGATTACAAGGGATTAAAATAAATACCCTTATGACCAGTTGCACCGTATGTGCTAAGATTTAAGTATTAATTAAATATCATGACATCCATTGTTATTACAATTGTTTCTGTAGCAACTGTGTGACATTGAGCTTAAATAAAGTTTAAACAGAGACTGTGCAAATGACCCTTAAAGTCTAATGCATACTAACGAAATTTTGTTAAAGTTGAGAAATTGCCAATAACAGGTGCCTTATATTTTTTTGCGGAAAGTGTACATGATCTATGACCGGATTCAAAAATCAGAATTCAATTGGAATCGCTACCTTTTCTCGATTGGAAATCATTACATTCTTCTCAAAGATTCGATTCGACATGTTCATGTTCCGGCAACTGAAATTGCTAAAATAAATATTCAATTGCAATTAATACGTTTTGAAATATGTAATGTTTTGTTACTTCTTATTCTCCTTCTGTCTTCCGACTTAAATTAGCTGATATGTGACACATCCACTTAAATGCATTTCTTTCTAAATGTTATTTATTTGCTTTACTAGAAGAATAATAGCTTTAAATGGTATATTTAATTATCTTTCGTTTTTTTTAACTTCCTTTTCTCAGGTATTTAGCCAGGAATGGCTATATAAATGGACTTTCCCAGCCCTGGTGGGTTAGAGAGTTCCACCAGGTTGGATGA
>JAHWXV010127728.1:0-15164 GCA_024586415.1 Phrixothrix hirtus | reverse complement strand
TTTTGTCATCAAGATTTAGACATTTGAATACCGAACGGCAAACGCTAGCATTAACTTTAAAAATGAATGCCCAAAATCTATATCGAATTAGTTTTTTCTCCGTTCGGCAGTTCTGCCTACATTTATGCTATTATGCAGAAATTCTTTCGTCATCAAGTTTTGGACATTTGAATACCGAATAACAAATGCTGTCATTAACTTGTAAAATGAGTGCCCAAAATCTATATCAATTAGTTTTTTATCGATTCGCCAGTTTTACCTACATTTATGCTATTATGCAGAAATCCTTTCGTCAAGTTTTGGACATTTGAATACCGAACGGCAAACGCTATCATTAACTTTAAAAATGAATCCCCAAAATCTATATCGAATTAGTTTTTTCTCAGTTTGCCAGTTTTGCCTTCATTTATGCTATTATGTAAAATTCTTTTGGCATCAATTTTGAACATTTAAATACCAAACGGCAACGCTATCATTAACTTTAAAATGAATGCCCAAAATCTATAACGAATTAGTTTGTTCTCAGTTCGCCAGTTTTGCCTACATTTATGCTATTCTGCAGAAATTCTTCCGTCATCAAGTTTCTAATATTTCAATACCGTACGGCAAATGCTATCATTAATTTGAAAAATGTATAGTCAAAATCTATATCGAATTAGTTTTACCTAGTTCGCCAGTTTTGCCTACATTTATGCTATTCTGCAGAAATTCTTTCGTTATCAAGTTTTAGACATTTGAATACCGAACGGCAAACGCTATCATTAACTTTAAAATGAATGCCCAAAATCTATAACGAATTATTTTTTTCTCTGTTCGCCGGTTTTGCTACATTTATGGTATTTTCCAGAAATTCTGTCGTCATCAAGTTTTAGACAGTTAAATACCGAACGGCAAATGCTGCCATTAATTTTAAAAATGAATGCCCAAAATCTATATTGAATTAGTTTTTTTTCAGTTCGCCAGTTTTTCCCACATTTATGCTATAAGTGATAGTTATTCCTAAGAAGCTTTGGGGGCGAGACCGATTTGAAGAAATAATCAATTAACTATAGCAATACATCATTTTAGAATAAAAAACATAATTTAATTACCAGAAGCTTTTCGCTTTATTGATAAGACGCTTGTACGCCGAAACTGTGACGAACATCGAAGTCCTTATTAATGTTAATTATTTTGAAGGCAGATGTTGAACTTTTGGTAATGTGGCAAAACTTTTTTTGCCACCAAGTGACGGAGCCATTTGAATACCGAAAGGCAGTCGCTAAAATTTGGCATACTTCAATGTTATGTGCGTTGAGAGCCTTCAATAACTTCCTTTAAAGAAGACGCCCATGCAAAAATTGTGACCCAGACATCTTTTGAAGTAGGCCACAGCCCTCTATCTTCAATATTTATTGTCTCTGTGCTGATACATTTGTTCTAAAGTAACCATAACTTTATCCCTTCTTAAGAATGAAAAATAATTGTACAAAATACTTCTTCTTTAAGAAGTGTTAAAGACCTCAAGTTTTCCCACGGCAATGAAATAAGTCCAAACTGAAGATGCAGATCTAATTTTCGCGAAGATTCGAAGAATTTGGAAACTAACGAAATCTTGATGGCAAAACTCTTCGGTTGGCCTATCTTTCCAGATTTTTCTTAGAAAAAGGGAAAATCGTGACGAGGAGTTCCCAATGTGCTTAACTGAAAAAAAACATGGACTAGATTTTGTTGTTTCTTGTTGCTAACAAAAGCCAAACGCTTTTTCTAAATTCCCCAAAACTAGCATACCTCAGATTCTGGGTAAAATTGTTTTGTATGAAAACGTTGACTTGTGTTATGTAATATTAAGATTTAATAACATTAAATGTGTGTGAAATTAATAACGGTTGTTAAAACAATCTTGTTTCTAGATTTACACACCTGCCCGTTTAAAATACTATAGTTAAGCTTTAATATGTCTCAAATCAGTGTCGCCAAAACTATGATTTATTACGGGTCATTCTAGTCTATAAACGTGAAAAGCGCAGAGTTGGGCACCGCTGTATAAGTTAATCTTTCGAACAGTGAAAGCCCATATGAGGAATACCCTCTGGGCACAAAACAAACCAAACTACGACCTTGGAGGTCAGTGAACTCTGTTACACGTGTGAATGTTACGACATCGTTAACGTACGCAATATGAAACCCAAATTCTGATCACAACCTTTTTATATGTACATATGTATGTATTTAATATTTTGTACCTTGGTGAAATTAGTTTTTTTTGTGTTAAGCAAATAAATTCGGTAATACTAAGTGTGCCATGCGTGTACTTCGCTTGAGTCGAATTTGATTGCGAAATTCCGTTTTTATTTTAATACAATGTTGCTTTATTTGGTACAAAATATTAAATCTGGAACAGAAAATGATTAAAATCAATTTTAGTTGAATGGTGGGAGGTTTCAAATTAAAAATGGTTATTTTATCATTCAAATTTATTAGGGCAGGGCGGAAGGACAGAATTTGAGCGTGCACAGAACAGATTCTTAGTCTTGTCTAAAGAACTAAAAAAATGTATTTACCAAAATGATTTACTTTACCGGCATACCGCATATAAGAAATTTCAAAAGTCGCTAAGTTTGTTAAAAGAATTTTAAAATGACCCGAGAAGTCAATCTCCCAAAGTGATATATTTATTTGGCACACTATGAGGTAGGGGGGTTCAAAAACGCTGTAAAAGTCTCTAATTTGAGTAAAACGTTTTAAAATATTAATCTTGGATTGAAACATTTAAACGTTTAAAAAATGTTTAGAAGAATTAAAACAAGACGCGTTCCTCATGACTTTGATTTTTGATATACAATCGAGTAGGGATATGTAACAATCCCTAACAGTAAATAAATAAGGTTAAAATCACCCAAAAGTGATTTAGTTTGGATGAGGAGGTTCTAAAAAGACTTGGAAATTTTTAGACTTATGTAAATGAATCAAAAACTCGGTTTACCAAAATAACGTACCTATACTTCTTTAATTAATTAGTATATTTTAATCAAGGTAGGCGTGGAACAAGTTATTGGAACATCAAAATTATTTTTATTTTAAGGTTAATTTGGTAGTAATTTACCTGTACATTCATAACCAGTCCAGAAATTTTGTTTGCTATATCGGATAATTTGTACACGTTAAGCTTCTGTTACTATTGTGGGTCAAACCATTCATATACATTGCAAAGTGAATAACATTAATTTCTACTCTTGTTACAATTAATACAATTGCTATATCAATTAGCCATCTCAAGGTAAAGAGATAAATTTTAGGATATTATCCGCAATTCTTTTGTTACGGTAATTAAATGTTTAAAACTTCACTTATATGAGATTGTTTAAATTGAAATATTAGAAACAATTGATAAATTAACGGGTGATTGTAATTTCTTCTATGTGTTTTATTTAATAGAGGAACGTCTCGTGTAGAAGTATCTTCGGCATGGTTATAATTGGAAGTAAAATTTTCTTACTTGCTTAATCAGAAAACTCGTGCAAAGGTCTTCGAGCACCTAACACTTTAAATCATAAATTCAGCGATAGATGTTAAATTTATAGGTGGTTCCTTCGGTTAGTTTAACCAATTGCTTTTATTTCTTTTGAAGTGGTATCCGTTCCATCTTTAACTTGAGATTTCTTTGTCGGCTAATATGAACGTGACATTTTAAATATTCTTACCCCTGTCCGCCTTCCTTGAATTTAGGAAACGATTTGTTATATCAGCACTTTACGAATACTAACTGCGTAAATTATAACATTAACAATTTCAAAGAAAATATGTCTTATTTTTACTTAATTAGTATATATTCTTATGTTGGTTATATTAATTAAACTTGTAAATTACATATTTTAATGTATAATTTCTAAAATTTCCTAAGCTTGTTATAAAAATAAATGACTGCGTCATACAAATGTCACCAAATCAGTTTTGAAAATGCATAAAATCACTAAAACAAGCAATTACCTAAAATTTTTCGCATTCGTAGCGCCTAAAAATCGATTGAAATTCCTAAATTTGTTTAAAAAATGTTTAGAAGAATTGAATCAAGTCGGTCTCCCAAAATGACTTACATTTTTGTCATATTATGGAGAGGGAAGTTCTAGCTATGCATCAGTCCATAAATGTGCTTGAAAGAGATTTAAATCATTAAAAAAATTAATCTTCGAAGGCAACTTGCATTGAGGTGATTATAAAAACAATTAAAAATCTTTAAACTTATACGTTTGTAAAACAATGTTTAAAAAAACTAAAAAGCACAATTTGCCAAAATGACTTCCCTTACAGATATATCGCAGATTATGTGTTTCAAAAGTCCTTAAGTTTTTTAAAATTATGAAAAAATGAATGTCCCAAAAACACTTACTTCTCGGGCGCACCATAGGATAGGTTCCAAAAACATGCAGTCACCAAATTAGTTTTCATAAAGCCCAGAATCACCAAAACAATCAACTCGCCCAAAACATCTTATATTTGCAGCGCTTATGGATCGAGCAGATTACAAAAACGTATTAAAATCCTTAAGCACATTACAACATTTTTTGAAGAACTAAAACAAGTCGACCTCCTAAAATGACTTGAATCTTAGGCTTATCGTGGAATATGAGGGTTTAAACATAACATAACAGTCCCTAAAACTAATTATAATAAAGCTAAAATCGTTAAATAAGATAATTGCCTGAAATGTCTTACATTTTCGGACGCTCCATTAGATGGGTTCAAAAAACACAAAAAGTCACCAAATTAGTTTTGAAAGAGCATCATCAAATGAAACAATAACGCAAAATGTAGCGCATCATGGATTCAGCAGATCCTAAAAACGTATAAAAATTCTCAACCTCGTTTAAAAAGTATTTAGCTAAATTAAACCTAGCCGATCTCCCAAAATGACTTGCATTTCTGCGCGCCATAGGCTAGAGGGTTTCAAAGAACAGGTAAGTTTTCTAAATTTGTTTAAAGGTGTTAGAATCACTAACAACTCAATCGTCCAAAATGACTTATATGGAGTAGAGATGTTCAAAGAACACGTAAAAAAGTCAATCGCCTAAAGTGACTTACATTTATAGCGCAACTTGAATTGAGTGAATTCTAAAAACGTATTAAAATTCTCAACCTCGTTTAAAAAGTATTTAGATAAATTAAAACTAGCCTATCTCCCAAAATGACTTGCACTTCTGCGCGCCATAGGCTAGAGGATTTCAAAGAACAGGTAAGTTTCGAAATTTGTTTAAAGGTGTTAGAATCACTAACAAGTCAATCGTTCAAAATGAGTTACATGAAGTAGAGATGTTCAAAGAACACGTAAAAATGTCAATCGCCTAAAGTGACTTACATTTATAGCGCAACTTGAATTGAGTGAATTCTAAAAACGTATTAAAACTACTAGATTCCCTTTAACAAATATTTAAATGTATTAAAACAAACTGATCTTCCAAAATGACTTCCATTTCTGGCGCACCATACGTGGACTTAGAGGGGTTCAAGGAGCCCTTAAGTTTCCAACTTTGTTTAAAGGAGTTAAATCACTAAAAAGATCAATCGCCCAAAATGACTTGCGCACCATGGAGTAGAGATGTTCAAAGAACACATAAAAGCCGCTACATTTGTTTAAAAGGAAATTAAAACTGTTAAAAAAAGGCAATCGTCTAAAGTGACTTACATTTATGGTACATCTTGGATTGAGTAAATTCTAAAAACGTATTAAAATTCCTAAATGCCTTTAAAAAATAATTAAATGTATTAAAACAAATTGATCTACCAAAATGACTTGTATTTCTGGCGCACCATAGACTTAAAGGGGTTCAAGGAACACGTAAGTCTCCAATTTTGTTTAAAAGTGCCAAAAGTACTAAAAAAGCCAATAGCCCAAAGTGACTTACACCAGGGCACCATGGAGTAAAAAGGTTCAAAGAACCAGTAAAAAATCCCTATATTTGCTTAAAACGAGATTAAAACCGTTAAAAAATTGCAGAAGTCAGTCGCCAAAAGTGACTTACACCGGCGTAACATAGAGTAGTGATGTTCAAAGAACAAGTAAAGGTCCCTACATTTGTTTAAAAGAAGCTTAAAAGGGTTAAAAAAAAGGCAATCGCATAAAGTGACTTACACATCTAGCGTATCTTGGATTGAATACATTGGAAAAGTGTATTGAAATTTCTTTAAAAAATATTTAAATATATTAAAACAAATCGATTTTCCAAAATGACTTCCATTCCTGGCGCACCATAAACTAGACGGGTTCAAACACACGTACGTCTCTATATTTGTTTCAAAGGTTTAAAATCACTAAAGAAGTCAGTCGCCCAAAATGCCTTAACCCGTTGCACCATGGAGTAATAATGTTCATAGAACACGCATGTTTCTAAAATTAATTAAAAAGAGGCGAAATCATTAAAAAAGTCAATTGCCTAAAGTGATTTACATTTATAGCGTATCTTGGATCGTGTAAATTCTAAAAACGTATTAAAATTTCTAGATTCCTTTAAAAATATTTAAATGTATTAAAACAAATCGATCTTCCAAAATGACTTGTATTTCTGGCGTACTATAGACTTAGCTGGGTGCAAGGAACACGTAAGTCACCAAGTTTGTTTAAAGGGGTTAAAATCACTAAAAAAGTCAAGCGCCCAAAGTGACTTACACCTCCGCACCATGGAGTAAAGATGTTCAAAGAACACATAAAAGTCTCTGCATTTGTTTAGAAGAAAATAAACATCGCTAAAAAGGACAATCGCCTAAATTGACTTACATTTATGGTGCATCTTGGATTGAGGAAATTCTAAAAACGTATTAAAATTCCTAAATGCCTTTAACAAATAATTAAATGTATTAAAATAAATTGATGACTTGCATTTCTGGCGCACCATAGACATGGAAGGGCTCAAAGAACAGCCAAGTCTCCAAGTGTGTTTAAAGGGGCTAAAATTGCTAATAAATCCAATCGCCCAAAGTGAGTTACACTGGGGCACAATGGAGTAGAAAAGTTCAAAGAACAAGTAAAAGTCCCTAAATGCAGAATGAAGAAGTCAGTCACCCAAAGTGACCGACATCGGTGCACCATGAAGTAGAGATGTTTAAAGGATACGTAAGTTTCGAAAATTTGTTTAAAAAGAAAGCAAAATCATTAGAAAAGTCAATCACCTGAAGTGATTTACATTTATAGCGCATCTTGGATCGTGTAAATTCTAAAAACGTATTAAAATTCCTAGATTCCTTTAAAAATATTTAAATGTATTAAAACAAATCGATCTTCCAAAATAACTTGCATTTCTGGCGTACCATAGACTTAGCGGGGATCAAGGAACACGTAAGTCACCAAGTTTGTGTAAAGGGGTTAAAATCACTAAAAAAGTCAAGCGCCCAAAGTGACTTACACCTGCGCACCATGGAGTAGAGATGTTCAAAGAACGCATAAAAGTTCATGCACTTGTTTAAAAGAAGATTAAAATTGTTAAAAATAGACAATCGCCTAAAGCGACTCACGTTTATGGTGCATCTTGGATTAAGCAAATTCTAAAAACGTATTAAAATTACTAAATGCATTTAAAAAATAATTAAATTGATCTACCAAAATGACTTGCATTTCTGACACACCATAGAAATGGAAGGGTTCAAAGAACACGTTTTGTTTAAAGGGGCTAAAATTGCTAATAAAGCCAATCGCCCAAAGTGAGTTACAGCGGCGCACAATGCAGTAGAAAAGTTCAAAGAACGAGTAAGACTCTCTAAATGCAGAATGCAGAAGTCAGTCACCCAAAGTGACTGACATCGGCGCACCATGGAGTAGAGATGTTTAAAGAACGCAGGAAAGTTCATGCACTTGTTTAAAAGAAGATTAAAATTGTTAAAAATAGACAATCGCCTAAAGCGACTCATATTTATGGTGCATCTTGGATTGAGCAAATTCTAAAAACGTATTAAAATTACTAAATGCCTTTAAAAAATAATTACATTGATCTACCAAAATGACGTGCATTTCTGACACACCATAGAAATGGAAGCGTTCAAAGAACTCGTTTTGTTTAAAGGGGCTAAAATTGCTAATAAAGCCAATCGCCCAAAGTGAGTTACACCGGGGCACCATGGAGTAGAAAATTTCAAAGATGAAGTAAAAGTCACTAAATGCAGAATGCAGACAGTCGCCCAAAGTGACTGACATCGGTGCACAATGGAGTAGAGATATTTAAAGGATACGTAAGTTTCGAAAATTTATTTAAAAAGGAAGCGAAATCAATAGAAAAGTCAATCACCTAAAGTGATTTACATTTATAGCGCATCTTGGAACGTGTAAATTCTAAAAACTTATTAAAATTCCTAGATTCCTTTAAAAATATTTAAATGTAATAAAACAAATCGATCTTCCGAAATGACTTGCATTTCTGGCGTACCATAGACTAAGCGGGGTTCAAGGAACACGTAAGTCACCAAGTTTGTTTAAAGGGGTTAAAATCACTATAAAAGTCTAGCGCCCAAAGTGACTTACACCTGCGCACCATAGAGTAGAGATGTTTAAAGAACGCATAAAAGTTCATGCATTCGTTTAAAAGAAGATTAAAGCTGTTAAAAATAGACAATCGCCTAAAGCGACTCACATTTATGATGCATCTTGGATTCAGCAAATTCTAAAAACGTATTAAACTTACTAAATGCATTTAAAAAATAATTAAATTGAACTACCAAAATTACTTGCATTTTTGACACACCATAGAAATGGAAGGGTTCAAAGAACACGTTTTGTTTAAAGGGGCTAAAATTGCTAATAAAGCCAATCGCCCAAAGTGAGTTAAACCGGGGCAGCATGTTGTAGAAAAGTTCAAAGAACGAGTAAAAGTCCCTAAATGCAGAATGCAGTCACCCTAAGTGACTGACATCGGTACACCATGGAGTAGAGATGTTTAAAGGATACGTAAGTTTCGAAAATTTCTTTAAAAAGGAAGCGAAATCATTAGAAAAGTCAATCACCTAAAGTGATTTACATGTATAGCGCATCTTGGATCGTGTAAATTCTAAAAACGTATTAAAATTCCTAGATTCGTTTAAAAATATTTAAATGTATTAAAACAAATCGATCTTCCAAAATGACTTGCATTTCTGGCGTACCATAGACTTAGCCGGGTTCAAGGAACACGTAGGTCACCAAGTTTGTTTAAAGGGGTTAAAATCACTAAAACAGTCAAGCGCCCAAAGTGACTTACATCTGCGCACCATGGAGTAGAGATGTTTAAAGAACGCATAAAAGTTCATGCATCTGTTTAAAAGAAGATTAAAATTGTTAAAAAAAGGCAATCGCCTAAAGCGAATCGCATTTATGGTGCATCTTGGATTGAGAAAATTCTAAAAACGTATTAAAATTACTAAATGCCTTTAAAAAATAATTAAATTGATCTACCAAAATGGCTTGCAGTTCTGACGCACCATCGCAATGGAAGGGTTCAAAGAACTCGTAAGTCTCCAAGTTTGTTTAAAGGGGCTAAAATTACTAATAAAGCCAGTCGCTCAAAGTGAGTTACACCGGAGCACTATGGAGTAAAGAAGTTCAAAGAACAAGTAAAAGTCCCCACATTTGCGCAAAAGGAGATTAAAATCGTTGAAAAACATGCGGAAGGCAGTCGCCCAAAGTGACTTACACCGGTTCACCATGGCGTAGAGATGAGAGATGTTTAAAAGATACGTAAGTTTCGAAAATTTGTTTAAAAAGAAGCGAAATCATTAAAAACGTCAGTCGACTAAAGTGACTTACATTTATAGCGCATCTTGGAACGTGTAAATTCTAAAAACGTATTAAAATTCCTAGATTCCTTTAAAAATATTTAAATGTTTAAAATAAATCGATCGTCCAAAACAACTTGCATTTCTGGCGTACCATAGACTTCGAGGGGTTCAAAAAACACGTAAGTCTCCAAGTTTGTTTAAAGGGGATAAAATCACTAAACCAGTCAATCGCCCAAAGTGACTTACACCTACGCACCATGGAGTAGAGATATTCAAAGAACGCATAAAAGTACCCACATTTTAAAAGAATTTAAAAGAAGATTAAAATCGTTACAAAAAAGACAATCGCCTAAAGTGACTTATATTTATGGTGCATCTTTGATTGAGTAAATTCTAAAATTGTATTAGAATTCCTAGATTCCTTTAAAAATATTTAAATGTACTAAAACAAATCGATCTTTCAAAATGACTTGCGTACTATAGGCTTAGAGGTGTTTAAAAAACAAATAAGTCTGCAAGTTTGTTTAAAGGTGCTAAAATCACTAAAAAAGTCAATCGCCCATGGAGTAGAAATATTCAAAGGATGCATAAAAGTACCCACATTTTAAAAGAATTTAAAAGAAGATTAAAATCGTTAAAAAAAGACAATCGCCTAAAGTGAGTTACATTTATGGTGCATCTTGGATTGAGTAAATTCTAAAATTGTATTAGAATTCCTAGATTGCTTTAAAAATATTTAAATGTACTAAAACAAATCGATCTTCCAAAATGACTTGCTTTTTTGCGTACTATAGGCTTAGAGGTGTTCAAAAAACAGGTAAGTCTATAAGTTTGTTTAAAGGTGCCAAAATCACTAAAAAAGTCAATCGCCCAAAGTGACTTACACCCGTGCACCATGGAGTAGAGATGTTCAAAGAACACGTAAGTCCCAAAATTTGTTTCAAAGAGATTAAAATCATTAAAAAAGGTCAGTCGCCTAAAATAACTTACATGTCTATCATATCTTGGATTGAATACATTCTAAAAGCATATTAAACTTCCTTGATTTCTTTAAATATTATTTAAATGTATTAAAATGACTTAAATTTCTGGCGCATCATAGACTTAAAGGGATCCGAAGAACACGTAAGTCTTCGAATTTGTTTACAAGCGTTGAAACAACTAAAAAAGACAAGCGCCCAAAGTGACTTACATCCTGGAGAAGAGATGTTCAAAAAACAAGTAAAAGTCCCTACATTTGTTTAAAAGGAGATTCAAATCGTTAAAAAAAGGCAATCACCTAAAGTGTCTTACATATCTAGCGTATCCTGGACCGAACAAATTCTAAAAACGTATTAAAATTCCTAAATTCCTTTAAAAAATATTTAAACGTATTAAAACAAATGGATCTTCCAAAGTGACTTCCATTTCTGGTGCACCATAAACTAGACAGGTTCAAAGACACGTACGTCTCTAAATTTGTTTAAAGGGGTTAACCCGGTGCATCGTGGAGAAGTGATGTTCAAAGGACACGTATGTTTCTAAGATTGAATAAAAAGAAGCAAAATCATTTGAAAAGTCAATCGGCTAAAGTGATTTACATTTATAATGCATCTTGGATTGAGTAAATTCCAAAAATGTATTAAAATTTCTAGATTCCTTTAAAAAATATTTAAATGTATTAATACTTACAAGTCGATTTTCCAAAATGACTTCCATTTTTGGCACACCATAGACTTATAGGGATTCAAGGAACACGTAAGTATCCAAGTTTATTTAAAGGGGTTAAAATCACTAAAAAACTTAATCGCTGAAAGTGACTTACACCAGGGTACTATGGAGTTGAGATGTTCAATGAACATGTAAAAGTCTCTACATTTGTTTAAAAGGGCATTAAAATCGTTAAAAAAGTCAATCGCCTAAAGTGACTTACATTTCTGGCGCAACTTGGATTGAGTATATTCTAGAAACGTATTAGATTCCTTTAAAAAAATATTTAAATGTATTAATACAAGTTGATCTTCCAAAATGATTTCAATTTTTGGCGCACCATAGACTGGACGGGTTTAAAGACACGTACGTATCTAAATTCGTTTAAAGGGGTTAAAATCACTAAAGAGGCAGCCGCCCAAAATGACTTACACGGTGCACTATGGAGTAGAGATGTTCAAAGAACGCGTAAATTTCTAAATTGGATTAAAAAGACGCAAAATCATTAAAATGATCAATCGCCTAAAGTGACTTACATTTATAGCGTAAATTCTAAAGACATTAAAATTCCTAGATTCCTTTAAAAAATATTAAATGAATTAAAACAAGTCTATGTTCCCAAATTAGCTGCATTTCATGTGCACGATAGAGTAGAGTGGTTCAAGAATACATAAATATTCCTACCTTTGTTTAAAGAGAGATTTAAATAATTGTAAAGTCAATCGCCCAAAATGACTTAAATTTATGGTGCATCATGGATCGAGTAAATTCTAAAAACATATATTACAGGTGATGAGGTTTAAAAGTTATTGTTATTAAAATTCTTAAGATGACTAAAAAAGTCATTCTCCCAAAATATCTTACTTACATTTCTGGCGTATCTTGGAGTAGCGAATTTCAAAAATCATGTAATAGTCTTGGTACTCGTTCAAAAAAAACTAAATAGGAGATCCAATATTTATTTTAAAATTCCTAAATTTACTATAAAGTTGATATTTCCAAATGGCTTACATTTCTGTCACTTCTGGGATTGTAACGCCAAAAAAACGCATTAAAATCTCTAAATTTGTGTAGAAAATGATTAAAAGAACTAAAACTGTTCACTTTCTTAAAATTATTTACAGTTCAGGCTTATCGCAAATTGGGAGGTTCAAAAAACATGATAAGGCCCTTAAATTTGTTGTAAAATACTATCACCTAAAATGAATTAAGGAGGATTAAAGTATGCATGAAACACTAAATAGTCATTTTCTCAAATCATCAAATCATGTGAAAATTTTTAAAGGAACTAAAAAGGACTGATCTCCCAAAACGACTTACATTTCTGATGCAACATACATACATAGTTTAATAGATTCAATTTAAAATTACCTAAACTTGTTTTAAAACTGCCGAAAATAGTTAAGAATACAATCACCCAAATGACTTACATATAGTTCTGGCGCATCTTGGATTAGGGAAGTTCTAAAAACGTATAACATTTCTAAATTTCGCATGAAAAACGTTTTAAAAAACAGAAAGAAATGTATCTCCTAAAATTGCGCAAGTTAAGGCACAGCAAGATTAGAATTTTCAAAAACTATTCTGTTTCCAGTAGGGGCGTCAATAGATGGGGCAAACGGGGCAATTATAATTTTAGAAGTGATTGACATATGTAAGTTATTCGTCTCTAAACTTTGTCTCCCTGAAAAATTTTTTGCAAACGCACATGAACACCAATTTCCAAATTTGATAAAAAAAGACCAGTCTATCTCTTTTCTATGTGTGATATACTCTGGATTAGGGATTCACAAAAACGTCAGTTTTTAATTGTGTTAAAAATTCTTAAAAGAAAATTTCCCAAAACTTAAATTCCAGATTCACTGAGGATTGTTTATAAAATAACAAAGTTAATCTCCTAAAATAATATATTTTTAGATGATTCAAAATATTAAAAATTTATAAACTTTTGTAAATTGCGTAATTAAAAGGATATCGATCGCCCAAAATGACTCAAATTGAATTTTAAAAAAACACCTTAAAACTAAACAAAATTGTCTTTGGACGCTTTCCTTGGTAAGAAGTCCCAAAATCAAAAATTTGTCTAAAAAAATAAGGGCAGTAGTCAAGACTAGGCGATCTAAAATCCGTTAAAATCACCAATACAATGTATTTACAAAACAAACAAAACTTATTCGTTGTTTCTCAGAGCAAATTACGATTAGTGTGTACTTATAGTACTCGGTTCACATGATTTTGTTTACACTCTGGGCGGCTTCTCGGCTTATAACTTTAGCTTACCATTATACGACGCCCATCCATCTTTCAGGATAATATAAAAATGCTAACCCAGATTTTTTTCCAAAGTATGCATCAAAAAGCTCCTGCATCAAAGTACGTCAAATATCGATAAGATTTTGATTTAGAAAGCAATAAAAGGATATAAGATACTATGGACAGCGAAAGAAAGAACGAAAGATTTTCGATAAATTAATTTGCGCTTATAAAGCGCTATTTAGTAATTTGCCTCCAGCAAATGGCTGGGTCAGCCACAGTAAATTCTAATATACTTTAAGTGTAACAATCCTTGATTTAAATTTGTCACTCAAAGATTAGTTTATACAATTTTAGAATATTACATGTTGAGTATAACAGGTGCGAGCTAATCCTTTATTTAAATCTAACCACTACAAATGTTTTGAACATAATTATGAATAGTTGGTTGTAAAATGATTTTTATTTACTGACATCTAAATTTAAAATTTGCGTAATTTCATTGCGCTAAGTAAGGTTTATATTTATACGTAACTTACAATTTCGTCTTTGGTTCACAGCTTCCCAGCGGCATCAACATGTAATAATTCTAAACTATGTTGGAAAATTGGTTTTTATTTTGTGGAACATCTTCAGAGCTAATTTGGTTCTTGTACACACACGTCAACACAATAGTATCACATACTTCCAGTTTGTCCTTTTATACTTTTATATCGTTACTATGACAATCCTTTCTTGCATATTAATTTACCAATTGGAGATGGACATTTTAAACTATGTCTTTCTCACTTAGTTCTCATTCTTAAAATGTTCGTTAAATTCTCACGTGGGGTATAATCCTTTTGTAAATTTATTTTGTTGGAACATCGGTGGTGATTACTAATTTTTGGGTTACAAGAAATACGTTTCTTTTCTCGGAAGCAGTTTTCTGTGTTGAAGGCGAGTCGTTTTTATATTTAAAATGGCGTGCGATCAATATTTGATTGTGTAAAATTCAGATAGAGATCGTTCCACTTAAGAGGTACACGGCAACGTCATGCTTACCTGTCATAATTTAGATTTTCCTTCCCGATAAATGCCAAAACACAGAAGTTTGTACGTTATATTATTTGTAAAAATTCGTTAGAATTCTTCAAATTGGAAGCAAAACTTAAAAATCTAACAAGTAAGTATGACGTCACTGTCCACTTCTTGTGTGAATTGATTTCTAGATGTGTTGATAAAAGAAAATGCCGAACGCATTGTTCAAGTTAGGGGGCGAAAAGTATTTGGCAATCAGTGAAAACTATTCAAGGGCATGAAAATATGCAGGCGGCTGGGGAGTCAGAATGCGTAGAAAAAGGAGAAGAGGCATTGTGAAGGCATGAAAATATGCAGGCGGTGGGGGAGTCAGAATGCTTAGAAAAAGGAGAAGAGGCATTGTGAAGGCATGAAAATATGCAGGCGGTGGGGGAGTCAGAATGCGTAGAAAAAGGAGAAGAGGCATTGTGAAGGCATGAAAATATGCA
>JAHWXV010127727.1:0-11476 GCA_024586415.1 Phrixothrix hirtus | reverse complement strand
TATATATATATATATATATATATATATATATATATATATATATATATATATATATTACGGTGAAATGCAGTTTAAGCTTGTTTAGATTTATCAATCATCTATGAGTTTGGAATTTGGGAGGCAATGCTTTGATGAATAGGAGAAATAACAAAACTTTGTCAGTTCAGAAATTCTTAATAAAATAGTCTCATTAAAGCTTTCCCGACTTTTAATTTAATTGTTCTAATTACCTGCCCAACGTGCTTAAAGTAAGACGATTCAATCAAGTATAGAGTGTTCGACTAATCGTCAGTGCTGATGAAACATGGATATCTCAGGTTACAGCGAAGTCGAAATAGTAATTAATGGAATGGTAAAACTCACCTTCTAAGAAGATAAAATTCAAGTAAATAATTTCAGTCTGCAAAATCGTGTGCGCTTGTTATTTTTTTGACTCGGAATGAAACGATAAATTCTGAGGCATAGCAAAATGTGTGGCATGCGCAGTAGGGGAATTGCTTTATGACAGGGTATGCGTTGCCCAACGCAGAGAACAACTAGATCACCCCCATACAGTCAAGACATTGCGCCTAATGACTTCTACTTATGCCTGCATTTAAAACGGCATCTGCTGATTAGCGCTACGATGACGAAAGCGACACGAAAACAGCCGTGCAACAATAGTTATTTCCTAAGGCGGCTGATATGCATGAAGACGAAATGCATCAGCCGATCACTTGATACAGTAGGTGACTTAACATAACTAGTTTCTATATATATATATATATAGAGAATTGTTCAAAGAAATATTGTTTGTGATTTTTACGAACAAACCAGTGTTTACTTAAAAAGGCATGCCTCGCATATTACCTACATCTAAAGTTAAACTGCAAATTGTAGCATAACTTGATCCATAATAGTTATTTGTATCGCAAGGCCAGAAAGTTAGCTATTGCAAGTGCGAGTATGTTTACAGGCCGAGGCCTGCAAATTACAAGTATTTGCAGAAACATGTGGACATGTGATATAGGAAATTTGTTGTGCCAACTTTTGTATAATTTTGGTATATAAAAACGATTTTTGAAAATGAACTATTTTTAGTACCAATTGTTTTAGGAATTTTAGTAGTTTAAGGTTGAAACAATTTGTATTGGTTGGAATTCAGGAATATGGTTACTAATGGCTTAGGTATTTATAAAGTTAAAATTCAAATTATTAAGCTGTGAGTGTATTACGTAAAATAACCTAAAAATGTATTTATTGTGTCAAGGTGATAACTATTTAGAGAGAGATATGGTGACATTTTTAGTTACATTTTTGCCGGCCTATGCCGCCAAACAATAACTTTCCGGCCCCAAATGACAACCATAAAATCGACATTTATGGACGGAGGCACAAAAAGTAAATTATGGTGGGTGAATAGACTTAATCATTAATCGATAACTACTTACAGATAGAATATTCGAAGGAAAAAGACTAAAAAATAAAAATGACTCCCTAATTGAAAAGATTATTCAACCAACTAACCCATATCTTATGAATTGACGTGACGGATTCAAATTTAGAATAGAAAGGAAATAAACAGTAAAGTGCCCGTAGAACAACTAGAATTCGCTTTAAGGGGTGAGTGGTGTGCGTAATTCTCTTGATAAATTTGAAACAGATGTTCTGGTAAGTTTTCGTGAGACCGCGCAAACATGTATAGGATTTTAGGAACGCCACAAAATAGGTACGCACAGTAGATAATTATATTCACACTTTCTCCATCTTTTGTATGACATGCTACGAATTAATTACTTTTATTTGTATTAGAAAGTTAATTATTTAATATTGACATAGCTTTATACGATGTACTTACCAACTAAAGCACAGACTTTATTCAGACCCCTCGAACGTTTTTCTTTTGCTTCCTCTACACCCAGCTGAGGACCGATCGGGTACTATGCAGGGAGTGGTCACTAGCACCCCTCACTTAATGGGAGTGGGGGTGGCGATGGTCGGCTCTGCGTCCTCTGACGTTCCGACCTCCTCAGTGTTGAAGTGCTTTTCTATATTTTCAATATCCTGACCAGAAACTTTTCGATGAGTGCCTCCAACTTCTCCGGGATAGTTTCTGTGTCACTTTCCTGATTTCTATTTTGAGTGACTTTCGTGTAATTCACGCTTTCTCTTCTGTTGTTATTTTCCTCCCTCGGAAGCATCCTTGCATTTAAATTAATTGGAATAATCGGATAAGCTGGGCAGCTACGGGAGCATGCCGCGTGCTCCCCGTTTGCGCACTTCGGTTTATCTTCACTCGATTGCTTGCATTCTTGCGTCGGATGTGTCCCAGCACGAATCATGCATGTATGCTGCGCGGTACTCCGAACGTTTCGCAACGGAAGCACTGCCCAGGAGCCACGGGTTTCCTTTTGGTTTCCGTGGACACCACTATTTGTAGAATTTGTCTGACTTCGCTGATTTTGGGGCCATCTGCGTCAATGTCGCTGATCACTAAAATCAGCGGTAGCACCACCTTTCTTCTTCTCAATCTCAGGATATTTCTAAACTGGAAGCCCTCAATTATGAAGTCTTCCACTACTTGATCCAGGGGGGTAGATTTTGGAATCACCCTTATGACCGTCCTTGCCTGCCCCTCCACCGGCAGCTCGAAATAGTGGCAAGGAATGTTTACCTCTCTTAGGATACTCAGTAGCATTCCAAACTCTGCTGTATCTCTGGTGAAAATCCTCATGCCATCTTTAGCATTGATCACCTTGAGGAATGTGATTCTTTTATGTTCCGCCGCTTCTCTCACACTCAAATAATTACCTTTATTTGCAAGAACTATCGGTGGAGGACGTTTGGAGTCTTCTTGTCGGCTTTTTGTTATGACGTTCTCTTTTGTTGACCTATCCAGTCTGATCTGCTTGAGATAATGAGTTCTTTCCTCCAAAGAGGTTTGTTCGTTTTGTTCACTATCTTAACTGACGGTTGGCGCGTTCCTATCTGAGTTTTCTTGTTTCTCCGTACTTCGATGAGGAAGCTCTTTTTCTTTCTTTTCGAGTTTACTTTTCCCCATCTTTCTCTTTCTGGCTTTCTTGTCTGCTGACAGAAATGCTTCCTCACTCAGGTCTTCTCTAGATTCTTCTTTGTCCTTCTGTCCTTCATCCATTTTCTTCAAAACTACGAGTTCTTCCGACAGCCTGATTATGGCTGAATTTACTTTATCCAACATTTCTCTATACTCCTTGCAGCATCATGATTTTTTCCTCGTTAGATAGACCATTACCCTCAGTTTCCGTATCCATTTTATTGACTTTCGAAAGAATTGATGGTTTAAGTATCTCTTTGTTTCTTTCGGTTCCAAATTTGGGGTAGAATGTTTGTTGGTGCTCCATATATACTATTAGTTCCGACCCACCCACAGGAATGTGAGCGGCCTAAGCACAATAATATATACTTTGCTAGCTGATTATCTAAGTTTCACTGGCCTGTCTGCAAGCACCCATACTGCTATATTCGAACACAATTAAACTTTTCACAACTGATTTTAACCTAAATTTCGACACGTCTTGCTTCAATGCTCTCTCAAGCGCGACTTGACCCCCCTCGAACTTTCGTAAATAAGAGTTTATTTATGCCTTTTTGAACCTTTCAGCTATCTCACTTATCATGGTTTAAGTGATAAGGTCGTTTTTCTATCATTAATGGTTCATAAAGTACATCATTTACTTTTCATTATAATCTCCCCTGACATTGATGCACTTATTACATGGTTTCAGTAACAATTCAATACCCCAAAAAAATATTCCAAAATGAGGCTAAACTCGGGGATTCGCCTATTCATCGTTACTGAAATGGCGTTCTCGGAAAATTCTTTTCAAATTTATAAACAGGTAGTAGTCACCGCAAATCATATCTTGACTGTTCGGATGGTGATCGATTTTTTTCAAAATCGCAGTCGCGTATTGCGGTTTGCGTAATTCCAGAACTGTGCAAGGCTGCATTGTTGTGGAGCAAAAGCACGCCTCTGATCAGTCTCCCACATCTTCTCTCCCGAATATTTTATATTATTTGTGAAGAAATGCTGCAAAATATGTCCCGTTGACTGTGGTGTTGCGTTTTTTAAAGTCTATAAAAAGAATGCCCTCATAATTCCAAAATGTCGCAGCCATTACTTTTACTTTTCGCGTCCATTCCATCGAATGCTTTTTGGACACAGGATCATAGTAGAAGACTAGGATTTCATCCTATGTGATATTTGCCTTTAACACGTCCACAGAGCTCCAAAAAGAATCGAGCACATTCAACACGACTCTGGCGCTGAACTGCTGAGAGGTGTTTGGGGATCCACCTAAAATGCATTCCTAATTGATTGTAGAGGATTGCAGCGCACGGTTGTATTTGAAAATCTCCCCTTTTGTGCTATTACTTTTACTGTGAAGCATCAATTATCTAATATGACAATTTCAATAAGATCAATGTTGTCGACCAAAACGACATCTACCTTTCTTCCTGTTTTGGCGTGGTCTTCCAAGAATTCCTGTGCTTTTCAAAACCGTTTTCACGAATCTTTTACCACGGAATAAGTCGGATAATTTTCCTCGTGAACTCCACCAAATTAATCTTTAATGCCTAGACCCTCTAGACTAGAAAATTTGATAACAACTCGATACTCAATTTTCACGACTTCAGACATCGCGATAAACGAATGGCACTTGCAAGAAGATCAATTGACGTAAAATTAATGTTTGTTCTTTCAAAGGCTAATATCACTTTAACTGCTGTGTTATCAACATTTTGACCCGCTGCCAGGCCGGAAAATGTTAGCGCTGCCCTCACAAAATAACGAATACAAATACTCAAAAAATAAATCCTATATGTATAAACAAAACTATTAAATAATATTGGTAGGTATTGGTAGTAATATTGATAGGTATCTGTGATTAGGATAGCCCAAAAACACTTTTTTCCGTAATACTTACTTTACAATGTCTGTAGGTGTGCTTTTGACGTAATGTGGTGCAACACATTTACAGTGCTCTTACGCAAACCTTGCAAAAACCGGAAGATCCTTTACACTATGCACTATATAAATTAGTAAGTTGTGTTTTACTTAGCTCGCAGTGGCAATAGTTGCGTTCCTTTTAGCTTTAGATTAGTTTTAATAAACACATACGGATCTATCGATCTACATCTAATTACGAGTTGTATTTTAAATTGAACGTGAACTGTTTTACACTTCGCACTCAATCAGTTTCTTTGTGTAAAAGGATAATAATCAACAGTTCGAAAGTTAGTTTCATAAAAATATGAACATATTATTTTTATAGTTTGCAACGTATAAAAACATTGTGAACGACAGTAACAAGTTTGCGATGGAGAGCCTTATGTCATGTCCGGTGCGAATAATAACTAACAACTATCGGACTCTCGACAAGGCGAGATAACAAAGATTATAAACAAACTCAAACTGTATTAATATATTAAAACAATAACGAACGAAAATGTTCTAAAATAATCAGTAATATACAAAAGGATCGCCACGAAGTAGTAGTCAGTAATTAAGTTACTTCAATGCGAACTTTCCCAATAAAACACGTTAATTATCTATTTGTCGGCAATAAATTCTAGTAGCAAAGTTTAGTAATATTTAAATTTGAAATAAAATTAAAGTTGCTTTTATTATCTTCTATAAACCGAAGCCATGCACTGCTGCAACTAATTTGACCTGTACAGAGCATTTACACGTATTGTACTTGTAAATATAGACAAAGCAGGTTTATGCACCAGAATATCCCGGAAAAGGATTGCAATCACAATATTAATTTTATTACAATAACTGTACTAATGAAAGTAAGAATATTGGATGAAATTAATTTTGAGTAACTGAGCAACTAATATAAATAAATAAAATGAAAAGGGTATAATAATTTAATAAAATCATCAATGAAGAATGCAGATTAAATTGTATAAATTTGTAAGCCGAAGTAACCCTAAAATTTAATAACAAGTAAAATCCAGGGGCGCCTATCCTCCAGTTTCGAAAAATCTGGGGTGAAGATAATTAATAACCGAAGAATAAGTCACTCCAATTGATAAAAGTCGATATGACGACGAAACTGGCTATTTGGTCATAAAGGAGTGTAGGCCACTCTGCGCATGCATATAGCTATCTTAGGTTAGTCTAAATGCATTTACCAATAGATGAGTAATACAGTAACCTAAAAGGAATTACAGACAAGTAGAAAAACCCTTTATCCTCTTTCGAGCCTAGATTGCAACTCGCTCTAAAATATTAAGATAAATGGCGAGTTCACGATTGCATGGCACATGAATATATAAGAAACCTACATTTAAAGAATTAATTTCGGCATGTTACTTTAAATCTGTTACATATGAAATTTATGTAATGAAATAATAAATTGAAATTACTTGAAATTTACATTTTAAGTTAATCAATGTGAAATACACTCAGTTACAAAAAAGTGGCGCACTAATTAAACTTTATTTCAAGAAAACTACATTTTTTCATTTAATTGACTAATTTAATTCATAAATCAAAAATTCTGTTGAAGGAACGATTTTAATAGCGTATAAAAATAAAAAAAAACTAGAGATACAACAAAATGAAAACAAAAACGAAAAATCATAACACAAAGCAGAGCAACAATTTACGACAAATAAATCCTTTTTTTCATGTTAATAACTAGTATGACCTCCACGAGCATTGACGAGAGCCCTAATGCGTCGAAGCATACTTCAAATTAAATTGGCAATTACATTTTGGTCCATGTTTTTCCATTGTTCTACAAGTGCTTGTAGTGTCTTCGGGACTACAGGACATGGTTTTACACGTTTTACACGTCTTTCTAATTCCTCCCAGGCATCTTCAACGGGATTCATGTCCGCACTCATTGAAGATCACTCTAAACACTCAATTCCCACTTCTTCAAGATACCGACTGACACACCTTGCGTTATGTGGTTTTGCGTTCTCTTACGTAAACAAAAAATTTGGGTCAATAAAATGTGCATGATCCTGCGTTTAAAGACCGCCGTTGAAGAACAAACAGCTCCGTTTTGACCTCTAACGAAATTCCAGCCCAAACCATCACAGTCTCCTTAAAATTTTTCTTGTTCAACGACAGTGGCTGAAGTAAATCTTTCCCGTCACTTTCACCACACTCTATGACGTCCATCTGGTGATCGCAAATAAAATCGGGATTCATCGGAGAAGAGGACGCGTCTCCAATCGTTTTCTCTCCATTCCTGATGAATTGCACCAAACTCTGATCTATTTTGTTTGTGCTGTCTTGTGAGTCGTAACTCAGTTGGGTCTTCTTGTATTCTGAACCCAGACAGTTGTATCACAAACAGCTTTTGGCCTTCAAGCTAGTTATTCAGCTGTTTGGTGACGATTTCGGAGACTTTGGAGTATTAAAAATCGATCGCCTCTGGCAGATGTTGCTCTAATACGACCTGAACCAGGTCGCACGGTAACGATGAACTGCTCCACGAACTGTTGTTTCAGGTTTTCCAATATCCCGAGCAGCATATCGAACGCTTCGGCCATCGTCCACTAAGGCCACGGCTCTTGCCACCTCTTGGGCAGTTATTTGCATTTTCTAATATAACTAACTTTAATTCACTTCGAACAACCAATAAAAAGCATTTTTTGCAAAAAGTCTCGATAAAAATGGATTCCCAGCATATAATAAATTTGATTAAAACTAAAGAAGAATGCTAAACCCTTTTCTTGTTATTAATTTCAATACTTATGACACAAAAAGTAACAGAATAGAAGTCACAGCCATCTCAATGCGATTTACATTAATCCTAAACTTTATTCAAAAAGAATGACTGAAAAGGTGGTAAAATTGAAGTTCACCACTTTTTTTTGTAACTGAATGTATACAGGGTGCATTATAAAAGTAATGCGCATTTTCTGGAAAAAATTGATTTATTGATCATACCGGTACAAATGCTTAAAATTCTTCAAAATACTCTCGCCCTTCATCAATACACTTGCGGAGACGTGCCTGCCATGCATGGAAGGCACCCTGAAACTCTTCGACGGTAATGTCTCTTAGGAACGTTATAACATGCTTTTGGATGTTTTCTACTGACACCCAATGCTTTCCTTTTAGCTCTCCCTTCAGTTGCGGAAACAAAAAAAGTCTCACGGAGCCAAGGGGGTTGGGAGATCACCTGGGTGTTGCTCCGGGCAAGGAAGTTGGTTACGACGGAGGCCGTGTGGTTGGGGGCATTGTCATGCTGGAGCTTGATCGTGTCTTTGATGTCAGCCCTCACGCGCGCGACCCGACGTTTCAATCTCTTGAGCACCTCTAGGTGAAAGGCTTAAAATAGACGATTTCTCAGACGTCAAAAAAGACAATGAGCATAGTTTTGATGCGATACTTGCTCATTCGCGCTTTCTTGGGCCGGCGGGACGATTTTGTGTGCCACTCGCTGCTCTGCCTTTTCGATTCTGGGTTGTACTCGAACATCCAGGATTCGTTTCTGGTTATGACAGAGTTAAGAAAGTCCGGCTCATTTTGAATCAAATCAACGTTTCTTGACAGCGCGAAACTCGAAGTTCTTTCTGGTCCTCCATCAACACTTTCGGCACAAGCTTCGCGTAGACCTTTCGCATTTGCATTATCCCATGTACCGCAAATGTAGACATGTTTAGGGCGTCAGAAATTTGCCGGATGCTCAATCGACAGTCGGATCGCAAAACTTCGGGCACACAATTCACGTTTTCGTCGGTTCTGGCCGTTGTTGGGCATCCAGAACGGAGTTCTTCGGTGACCTCCTCCCAGCACTCCTTAAACGCCTTGTGCCGCCTCCCGGACTGTGACCTTGAAATGCAGTCCTCCTTGAAGGCCTCTTGAAGCATCTGAAATATTTTGGTTGCATTCTTTCCAAGCAGTACGCAAAATTTGATGGAGTATCGCTGATCAAGCGAACGCTCAATCACGCCTTGTTACAAAGCCGAAAAACACACTTCACGCGGAGGCACGTCTTTCCACTCAGACTGCTCCGAGCAAACTGGTGACAAGCCGTGTTGGAACGGCCGCCCCCCACCACATTTCCTGACCCGTTTTACCCTGCTGCGATGTATAGTTGCGTCACAATGAAATCATGCGCATTGCTTTCATAATGGACCCTGTATATTTTGTTAGAATCTCAATGGCATCTCGATCATGAAGACCGTGCTTGTTCAGAAACTGATGCTTTCTCCTACATTCGAAAATACTCGGGAATCCAAGCAGCAATGATTTATTAAGTAACTGCGGAAATCTGTTAGTTAATAATAATTATTCGAACAATTGAACATACCAAAATTTTGGAAAGTGGTTTATTTTAAACGAGTTATAAGTTACAGAAAAATTAAAATTTATTGCTCGTAAATTTACAAAAAGATATAAATATTTGTGGACTACATTTCATTTAAATTGAAGTAACGACTTCTATGGGAGCGGCGTGATTCCTTAGGAGGCCTAAGAATGAAAGAAACTGTTTCTATATTTCACCATAATCTCCTAAACGTTTAATACATTTGTTCCAATAATATTCCAATACTTTAATTCCATCATGTAAGAAATTTTATTCAGGTCCGGCAAAATAGAGGCATCTACCGCGAATTTAACCACATCATCACTTGAAATATTTTGACACCCCCCCCCCTTAGTTTGGAGCAAAGTGGGGCGAATACGGTGCATAGGAAAATAAATTATATCTTAATTCGTGAATTTTGGTCATTGAAATGATACTGGTATGAGGGTAGCTATTGTGACAAAAAATGATCCTTTTATACGCTAAGGCCCGCGAATGTTTTCGATAAAAATTCTTAGAATATTAGCATAGTTTTGGAAGATAATATAGAATTCTCTTGGCATCTCAGAAAATCCACGCAATTACTTTTCCGACAGACTTTGCTGTCATGACTCCCTTTGCGCCCGAAAACCTGGTTTTATCCGCTGCTTAGATTGCTGTTTTGTTTCCAGAGTATAGTAACGAACTAATGTTTCATATAAGGTAATAAAGCTTGGCCCAAAATCAGCCCAATAATTTTAAAAATGGTCCAAACGTGTTTGTTACACTTGAACTTGCTCCAGCTAGAGTAAACGCGGCACACATTGTCAACTTTTGCTGTTTTTTTGGTAACATCAAATATATTAAGACATATTATGCAGATTAGTGGTTAATATAATTTTAGCAGAACAAGGATTCACTAAAGTAATTTAGAAAGATAAAGTTAAATTAAAAATCTATTTGAGTACACCGTATATTTTACTTATGGAATATTGCTTAGAAATTTTATTATAAAACTTCGTTAGTAAAAATTATTTCAAACTATAAAGTGACAGATATTACGTTAGAAAATCTAAAAGAACCGTACAAAAGTACACAAAATCACGTCTCGATGGCAAACAAGGTTACAGCTTGTTCAATACAAAATATAAAGTTATGCACACAACGAAATTAATGGGCATGGTAACATTGAAAGTTTAAGGAATAATTAACTGGGTTACAATCCAACAAGCGTAAAGATATGTTTTTGACGCCGTAAATGCGGGGTGATATGACCTCATAGTCGGGGAATAATACGAGCAATCTCGCGAGAAAAATTATCAAGCGAGGGGATAGTCGATAGTTTGGTGTTGTAAAATTAGTTATGTTCGGAAGTGCTTTATTTGTTGTAGGAGAGTAGAATTGTCTCTATTGAAGTTCTAATGTATCTGCTATTGCGTTAGGCATTTAGGCAGAAAATCTAAATTATTGTGGGATAATCAATGCAATAGGAAAACGTCCAAAGTCCACTTGAATATCATCCTACCCATGGGGGTTATCAATTGTAAAATCATTGTTCTTTTTCTTTGATTACGCAAACATCACCTAATAGTAGTTGCGACTTAAGAACAGTGGCGCCCACCTTTTCCCGACTTTATCTTGACCTAACAGTGTTTAGCCTCGCAAGTATCGGCGAATCACGCCTCGCACCACTGGAGCTTTGCCGGCCGTGGTTAAACACTCGTGATTATTATTTGCCACATGCGTTGTAGTTAGTCTAGTCTATGACATCATATTGTAGATACCTATTTCTTGCCTAATTCTTGTGTTACAATATTGCACGCTGGCTCTTTTGAAATTGTGTTTTTTTGTGAAATTTGTGGAAAACTGAGTGAAAGCTCTGTTATTGTGAATCGGCGGTTTTCTCTTACCTTTTCATCGGCTTTTGCAACAATTTAGCAGTCACAATGCTCGATGGTCCACTTCACTCTTCGTTGTGTACATTAGTTCGGCCATTTTTTAAACCTAATGTACCATTGGCGCAGTCCACCTTCAGTGATAACGTTGTTCCCGTACACCCCTCACAGTTGTCGATAAATTTTAATAGGTTTACATATTTTCGCTAACAGAAACCTTCTTACAGATCGAACCTCGCAACACTATTGTGGCGCACATTTCAGACTGTTACTGAGAAATAACGGGGAACGACACAAATC
>JAHWXV010127715.1:0-18252 GCA_024586415.1 Phrixothrix hirtus | reverse complement strand
ACCGAAAACAAACTTTTTAAAAGCATCTAGGTTACCAACAACTTTATACCAGAGGCGTGCTGAAGATCCACCCCACTCTCCGTTAGATATTCTGGCAGCTGGATATCATCATCTCTCATTTTTTTCCTCTATCACATGGACGCAGGTAAGAGCGATTTGAAGCGTGGCAGATATAAAATTTGGCGGGTTTTGTTACAAATTCTGTGACACCTTGTTTTCCAAGGAAAGCCTACTTCGGCGGTTCAACAATCCCTGGTGCTAAACCTTGTCGAACGCCTTGACGACGCCCATAAAAACTGCTGCAGTCACGTCTTTGAAGGCGAAACCTTCGGTGATTTCTTCAGTCAGCCGGAGCACCTGATGAGTGGTGCTGTGGCCCGGTTTGAAGCCGAATTGTTCGTCGGGAATGATCAACACTTATCTGGTCTACGCAGAGATTTCAGCAGTACCGTGTAAGTGAAAAATTGCAACAACTTTACCAGAATGGAGCTGTGGTTACCTGGATCATAATCACTCACTTGTCGATGAGCTAAAAATCCGTTATCGCGATAATTCAAAAGTATATCGACATTTAAGGGTTACATACGCGCGATCAACCGTATCTTGCCAAAAACTACTTACATTAGAGCATCACTTCTCCGAATGTAGAAATCCCTACTAGGAATAATACAAAACATGGAGTATAGCCGGTCTGTACAGATATGAATGTTATTCCTAATAAAGTTCATTAAATATCTGGATAAATTAATATTACATTACTATTGCGTAACCTATTTATCTAATATTAATAATCACATTTCGTAACGCATCGAAATAAGAAAATGCGATTTGGTATTTATAATGGGTTTCTGCGTTTACTAGTAATAATCTTTGGGCAGCAATTAATTTATCTAACCATTTGCAAATAGGAGGGCTTCAATACATTCAACGCTTTACGTTTTAAACTAAAACTATTTCAGAAATTGGATAGATGCATCTTTCCGAGTTACAATGTGTACGCATACGCGTAACGGCATAGTGGGAAGGCCAAGCTTCCACAGTGTTGACGTTATGTTCACAACAAAGAACTATTTTTTAAAAAACAATCCATCACGTTTGCATATTCGTTAAAAATTAGAACCGAATTAAGCTTGGATTTTAGGAATTCCTAAATTTAATCATAGCTAAAAACTTTGTCGCCGATTTATAATAATACGATCTGCCGTCTTCCACAAAATCAGAAAAATTTGTCATAACATGTTATAAATGTATTTTATATCTCGTGGACATAAATGAACGAACATGTCCCTTTTTGTGACAAGTTGCTCATCTTTTTACTCTTTCTCGTAAATACGAGAACTGTTCATATTAAAAGGTCAATGACTCCATACTGTCATTCATACTCCAACTGCCTATACTTTATTGTAAAGTAGTCCCCATTTGATTCCAATACAATTATCCTAGCGTTTCTTCAAAGACGTGCTGGAAGTCGTTCTCTGACAGATTCTGGTCTGAAGACTGAAAACGCCTTCCAAAAAGGCGCTCTTCACTTTAGGGAAAATAAGTGTCAAATGGAAGAAGAGCTGGGCTGTAGAGTGGATGAGCATGCATATTTTACTTTGGTTTCGGCACGATACTCCATAACTATTTATAAGGTGTGGTCGTGCGTTATCATGGTATAACATCCACCGTGTTGCATGGAGATGTGGTCGTTTTCGCCTGACATGATCCTTCAAAATTTTGCAATACTGTTCTTTTACAGTTGCGTGGTGGCACAACATGTTGATAAACTATACTTTGGATATCCAAGAATTAGGTGACCATGACTTCACCAGCAGATAACACGTTTTTTGGTTGGCCTTTCTCACATCCAGCTTTTTATCTTACTCTCAGGGTCAACATGGCGAAGCCAAGTTTCATCACCAGTTATTACTCGGGAAAGATCCTCGCCTCCGACTTCCTGTACCGTTCTTTAGAACTGCACAAATTTCTATGCGTACATCACGCGTTACTCGGAACTAAATAGTTGCGGCACTCACCGTGCACAAATACGTCTCGTGCAGTTTTTCCGTTACCAAAGTAGGGCATTGCAAATATTCAGGATCTCTGATTAGTCGATCTTCTCGTACAATCACAGCGGCAGTGTTGATGTTTGTTTCCATTAGAACTGTGGTTGGAGCCCTAGGACTGGTCATTTTGGATGTTGATTGTCTTTTATCTTTTAACGTTTAATACTACCAATGAACAGTACTATAGGGAAGAACAGATTCCCCACAACGAGTAAGCCTCAGATGCAGCAAACTGTTCTTCGCATGTCAGCTGCATCGATCATGTCTCAACTCGATCGCGTGGCATCGGTTGCAATCGTAACAGAAACGAACACAGTCTTTATTACGTAATAGACAATATACCAACTTTGTATCTTAAATCCTACACATTTCTTCTTTTTCTTTAGATATCTTTCAATGTCTATTTTTAAAAATTTTTTCAACGATGGAGCCATGCAGGGCCCCAAATTCTATTTTGACCCTAAGGCGATAAAGGTAAAATTTATAACACATTAACGGGTATATCGTCGGCATTATTTATTCTGTCTTTTATAATTATTTTGGAGATCTTTTAGAAATGTTTATTAACTTGGGATGTTTAACACTCTTGCCGCACATGGAGTAAGGAGTACGCTCAAACTCAAGCTTCAAACTTGTGTTCAAAATTTCAAGATCGCATAAGTAACTCAGTGACAGTTATTCAAAACTAGATAAACCATGAAGTTGATTTTGGAAAGATCATACGATTTCGATCTATTACTCAATTATGAACACATTTGTTCGTGAGAAGAATTAACAAGGAAAAATTCCTACTTTGACATATGAATCGCTTAATCGTGACCGTTCGTATAAATAGAAACACTAACTTTCTAGTTTATTTTTGGTTTAATTTCAGATCGAGTAAAACGTGGATCTTTATTTAATAGAATAGTAACTTTTAATACCTCTTAATGCACCTTTTGTTACTTAGTTTTTGCGGTGATTAGTTCTGAAATCGAACTTCTAATTGTGTTGTCGCTGAAAACTATTTAGTTTACTATAAAGGCTTGCTTTACGGCCAATTAACTTTTCTCACGAACCTTGCGTTTATGTATACTTTGATTCGGCTAAATATGAATTAAAATGTCGCTTATTTTATAACAAGAAAGCAAGTACAGATTTCGAGTAGCCAATTTTATTAGCTCACGTCTGTTTAATGGGAAATGCCTTACAATTACTAAATATCAATTAATACTTGTATTTCCCTTAAGTTAAACGATTATCCTTTTTATGCTTTAAAATATAATTTATCGATTCTTTTACATTTACTATAGATTTGGAACCAATTATTTATGTTTTAAAATGATGTTGGCTATAGCAATTCTGTATATTCCTTATTCCCATTTTTCCTTCGCGAGTACCACAGTTTCTTTTTCTTTTCTTCCTTTAAAATCGAGTTTTGAGTTTTCTACTTTTTCCATTCAAGCTTATAATTAATATTCATGTAGCAGCTCGTGAGTCCAATCCAACTTGTCTAACAGAATCTTGTAATTACTCGTATGCGATAATTTCTGTAAGAAAAGAACACGTTTTGATCAAAGTGCACGTACCGACAATATATTGAATTATGTGTGATTTATTACTCCCTCATTTAATTTCATATAATTTTTACTTAAAATCTATAAAAAATTAAGTTATCCTAGTACCCAAGTAACTATAAAATAATGCAAGTATTATTGTACAATACTTTAACCCAATAAAATGGGTATAAAAGGCCAAAGCTCTTAAATTTTCAAATTTATCGATACAGAAATACGATTTTACGTGCAAAATAAAATCTGATTTGAAATAGAAAGCCTTTCACAATACTAAATCTGCACTTTCCAACCTAAAAACTGATACTGAGGGTTTTAACCGCCGTCTGAGGGCGAAGAAAGATAAAGTAAGGGGTCGCTTACCCCAAAACGATATAAGAGTTTCCCTTGTTGTGGAATTTCAAATGGAAAACGAAATAATCACGCACTATGTCATAGCGCATCGAGGAACGCATTACACAAGGAAAAACAGATAATTTACTATATTACGCCTACAGAAGCGCTCCGCATAAACCAGGATACCAAAATGCGCATCTCTTCCATATAATTGATTAAATCAGTGCACGGAAATTGAGAAATATTTATTTCATTTTACAGTAGCAAATTTCATGGTATTAGAGGTAGATTGCGTAACTTTCAGCTGAATCTCCCCAATAAATTTAAGGGAATGTCGTATTTCTTCCTTACCAAAATATTTATCATTATGATGCTTAATCTTCGAAAATAAGGCGCTACTCGTTGAAATATTACGTTTTATAAATAAAATGCCGCACCGAGATAATGAAATAGTTTTAATTCCATGTTCCATTTCAAATTTATACGATTAACTAATATAATTATTACATACGGACCAATTTATTTAAACTAATTTTATTATCCGAACAAATGATTCGATCTTATCCCTTTAAACACACTCCGTTAAAATCGCAATGCCTATTTCTAAATTGTTTGTCTTTTTGTTACAATGCAATAGTAGTAATTATACCGAATGTCTATAAAGTCTGCCCCGTCTCCAATGGAGACGCTTCAAAATTATGAAACATCGCGTAACACGTGTTTTATCATTATGAAGGATTGCTCTTTTAATGCGTTTAGAGTGTAACCACCAAGGGGGGATTTCCTAGGGAAAAAATAAAAAAGGAAAGGCACACATCAGAGGCCCATTTGTTATTCCGTGAGTTAGCCACTTGAATTCAAAAAGTACAATTTTAAAATACGAGGGCTGATCAAAAAGTAATATTAGGAACGGTGGGGGAAAATGCTTTTCGAAGGTGGCAACACTGAATACCATCGTGTAGCTCATTCTCCTAGCCATCTATAACGATCAGTTTCAAAGCGACCGGTGCAGTGAGTAGATGTATATGACGATTCGCATGACGTGTGCTAGATATTCGCCCACCATGTTCAGCATGGATAAAAAGTTAGAGCAACGTTGTAACGTGAAATCTTTAGTAAAACTCGGGAAAAACCTAAAGGACGCATATGAGTTATTGATTACGGTGTATGGTGAAGATGTTTTGAACCAGGTGACCTTCTACAAGTGGTATAAAGCGTTTGAGGAGGGCAGAGGTACTACAGAATACACCTGCTGCTATTATCCGCGAAGATCAGCGATGTATGTACCGTTGGGGAGTTCATTTTACAAAAAAACGGCCGCCAAAGAGCATTAACGAAATGCGCAGCTCCACGTCGCTCGCAGTGTAATGGATTTCTTCTCACAGCATTGCAACTGTACCCCACCCACCGTACAGTCCAGATTTGGCCCCTTGCGACTTCGGCTGTTCCCCGAACTCAAGTTTCTGCTCAGACGGAAATTCAAGACCAATCACGAGATCAGAAGGCGCACAAAATTAAAATGGTATGCAAGTATATATACTTTTTTTTGACGGATCGGATGTGTGACGTTTCAATTCGTAGTGAAAAGTACACGGGGAAAACAAAGAATTTACATTCTACTCGGTGATAGTTCGGTCGTGTGGGGGTGGTTCTTAACCGGGTTCTCAGTAACTTTGGAGGCTCTCACTTTGTCTGGTTTGGCGGTCAGTATACCTGTAAAATAATTAGTTTATGCAAATGACGTCGTTCGAACTTCGGTCATGAAACGAACTTCGTTAATATTTAATTAATGATCGTTTCGGTTTTCGGCTGTATTAAAAAGATATGTAACAGTAACAATTTATTTACAGAAATTAAATGGTACTTGGAACATAAATTAAATCAAAATCAAACTAGTCAATAATGGAAAAAAAATAAATATAACTTTCTGACAGCAGACAAAATAACGTATTTACAATTATTTGCGTATGTATAGAAAATCAGCATTTGTGTGAGGGTTATACGATCACTATTATTTGAAGTTGTTGCGGCGTTGGAACGAGCGGTGGGCGTAGCGTTTCCTGACTTGGTCAAATTCTGCTTTCCTGGTATATTTTGAATACAACAGTCGGCAGTACGTTAGGAGATCTGAGCACGAGCGCGTCGCTCTTGGCGGTCGCCGTGTACGTAATTTATGCCAGGGACGGATATCTGATGCGACCTTCGTTGCCACTCAGTATCGCTAAGCGTCTCTACGGATTGCGTCGGTTGCAGACCGATACTTAGCAACTCATCTGCATTTGATGAGATATTTCCAATGACGGATGATTTCGGTACAGCGTAGTTGTGCGTCCGCTATCGATACAACTCAACGCACAACGACGATGACGGACGCTTGACGTCGTTCACAAATAGTTACAGAGCAACTTGTAATAGACCCAAAAGCGGTTTAGTTATTGATTCGGCGGTGGTAACACCAGTAACACTCAGTTACGAGGATCCCCGAGGTTATATTATTCTACACTCGGCCTATCTTTGTTACAGAGCAACGTCGTTCTAGAATTTCTGTATACAGATGTCTAGCATACGGCGTCTTCTAACGGTTTGTTAATATGAACGGCATTCAGGATTTTAACAGGTTTGACGAGTCCAGAGGACGTTGCGTCAGTATCGCTGTAAAATATAATAATAAAATAGCTTGACTTTACAGAAAATCTTTTGCGGTCTTTGCACTAGGCAATATCCCGTTCAGAGTCTCATACGAAGACTGATTTGCAACTCGTGAAAGCGTCTTATTTATATTTAAATTTGTACTCGCGTTCTTTATTCAGCGAATATAGATTCGGACGGTTTTCTCTGTCTGCTGTCTTATCAATACGGATAACAATTACATATGCTTTAACCAATTTGTTTGCATAACATGACGCAATATTTCGCAATAACTTTTAATTAGTTTTTACTAATTAATTAATATTTAAATCATCTGAGATTGTTGCTTATGTTAATTATTATTAATTATCAAAACAATCTTGATTGATTTCGTACGGTAACTGGTGATTTATGCGTCAGGTTGTGCAATCTGTATAAATTAGTTTATAGCATTTTTATAACAGCTTTTAATTAAGCGATTTTTCTATTTGTAATTTAAACTAAAATTGTACACTCGTGCACGGTATTCGACACTTTCTTAAAGTTTGTTCTGTCTTTAATTCAGTCTTAATAATTACACGTCCGGAATCACTAATGTAGCGAAAACGCGTAGAATTCTCGGAATTCCATTAAATCGTGTTTCGTGTTATTATCATGTTTTGCAGGAAACGTTGCAGATGTTGTCCTTTCGCTAGTCAAGTTATTTGCTGTTTTCGGCAATATTTAGAGACTTGGAAATACCTTTTATGAAGTACGCTCAGCCTTTATCGGGGCGACGTCTTTAAAAGTCAAAGTAACGAATTGAAGTAATTTGACGCGACGTGGCCCGCAAACGGAGTTCGCGTTGGGGAGGGTAGGAGAATAGAAAAGCTTACTTCGGCAACCGAGTGAAGGGTGGATAAATAAATGCACGCGGCCTGTGTTTGTGTTTGGGCCCGAAATTTCCCCAAAGCTGAGATTGACGGCCCCCCTGGTTTACTCGAAGGTAATCATTTGACGGTCCTGGCGTGGTCTGGGGATTTAAGAAGCGTATTCTCCTGCAACATCTACAACCCTCCTCCACCTGGTGCTGTGGTAAAAACTATTCCTAGGGGTAGGAAATAAGATAACTGTCTCTTACGTTTATGCCAAATATGTGTTGAAGTCTGTAGCATTTGCAGCCCTCCCCCAGTGCTATATATCACTTCTCCGCGGGAAATAGTTTAGTTTCACGGAACTAAGGAGAATTTGTAGTAGTCATAAACATTATTGTTCAGTATTAATCACCCCGGGTCATGTTAAAGGATATTTATGTGCTGTCAAATGTCAAATTTAGTCAGAGAACGCCATGCACGCCCGTGTGTTTAACCTTTTGGGCAGATTAAGTTTGACTCAGTTTAATTGGTGATACTTGTGTACCCTAATTTAGTTCATTTACTACTTTGATTTACTATACGAGACAATAGTCTGGAATAACCCCGTAATAGTTGTGACATTTTATCTTTATTTGAGTGGATTTATAATACGGCTAAGTGTCTCTCATTTAATTGTTTTATTTCAACTAATTTTAGCTTTAAGACTATTACCTGTAAAGCTTATAGACTTGGGAGTAGGTCCGAGTAGAACCTGCGTCACTTTAGTGGAGTACCTACTATTATTATACAGGTAAAGAAATGCGGGCGATCAGTTCTGCCTCGCTGGTCGATGCTTTCTGAGCATACCCCTTATCGTAGACAGAGGCAGTGGCGCCCCAATACAATTGTGTATGTGAATTTGATGGATGAGTAGGAGACGGAACTGTTAACGGCAAATTTTGTCGGTAGTTTTGAATCCTCCTCGCACCGTAGTAGCATAGTTGGTGCTCGCTGCTAATGCCAGTTCCGTGGTCTAGCCTAGTATCGATTTGGACGTGGTAAAGGGGCTCGGAAAGATGGTTTGGTATTCGTGTTTAAAAAGTGTCATAAACGGTGACAAAAATGTGTTAGAACCGAGGGAGGTTACTTTGAAAAAGACCTTACAAATTTGGAAAACTGAATAAATATTTTTTTCTGTAGAGCGTTTTTATCATTACTTTTTGTACAGTCCTCGTGTCTTAACTGCCATTTAAATATCTTTAAACGCGTTCTAAGTGTGAAACTATTCGTCTTTTTAAATTTTTCCAGAGCAACAATTAAGATCGGTGCTTTTCACGCCGGAAATCGAATCTACAAAATTATACAATTCAATTTTTATAATATAAACAAGAAAAGTCGCTATTGACAACCTCTCAAAGAAATGTTCGAAACATTTTTCGTGCTTTTTCATAATTTTGAACCATTTCCAAAATATATAGGGACCTGAGGACACATTAAGGTTACAACCCTAACGTTTTTGCTTAGGTGAACCGCATAATGTGAAAGTCAAGTATCTCTTAGTCAAGGAAACGCAATCACATTAAGAAAACAAGTATCCTTCCACCAGGGCTGAACTCAGTCAATGCTAGAAAGACATGACAATAACAAAGGAGCCTACCGACGTACTAAACGCTACTATCGAAGTTCAGACGGCTGCCTGCCAATGACTTCCACCGCATACATCCAATTGAGTATCCAAAGCTTTCGAGGTAGTGTTGCAAAAAGAAAAACAGCGGAGAACCCCCCCCCCCACTAAATCAAATAAAGAACAAGTCAGAGTAGTAAGTAAAATATGCAAAAGCACTCACGGATCCAATGAGAATAGAAATCGAACATTACAAATAAACCTAAGAAGTAGCAAACTAAGCATACCAATAATTGATCACGGAATACCTCGCGAGGGAAGAAAAACAGCTAAAAATGACTCCCAACAATCAAAGAAATTACTCTAATTCAAATCGAACCATTCGCCCGACAAATCCAAAAGCAACAGCCGAAGAATAGGTCAAAAGCAAAAAACCCTCGCTTCGCCGATAGTAATCAGAAACAAGTGGAAAATCGCAGAAAACGGAGACGTTCGGATACTCATGAAGCTTCGCAGAATTTAAATAAATTCCATGTTACTTCTCTAATCAAAAGAAGAATCAGAGCTGGAAATACTCATACGGGGTCTTACCGAGACCATACCTTTAGAAGAAATATAAAACGATTTCCGTAAACAAGGCTATTGCTTCAACAGCATCTCAAGACTTGGAAATAAGGAAGGTGTTTTATATAAAATACATCTTCCATCTAACGATCAATAACAAATCGAAGAAGAGACCAGGTTTATACCCACGTGTAATATAGATATTCCATACCATAATGTTGGGTAAAATACGTCAGGGGCTACTTTAGCTATGTGTGAGAGATCTAAGTCCAAACCCGCGAAATGTGCAAAATGTAATGGGAGCTCAGGAGTACTAGAAACAGGAAAAAACGTTGCCACGGAAAGTCGTACGCTGAAGCCGCCAATGCTGTCGAACAAATCCTTGCAAACTACAAGGGTCCGTTGAAAAAATCCTCGGTAAGTAATCTCAGAATTCTGAAGAAAATATTAAATTCAAAGTATCCCATGGGAAATTTTGTACTTTGATTAGGAAAAATAAAAAACTACCTAATGAAAGCAATATTTATTTTTACCACTAAGTATAGCCATGCGAATTGTAAGTTTTGAAAATGACATCGTCCAAATGACGATCTTCTACGCATATAGTCTCTTCTAAACAATGTCTCATTGTCATGCAAACACGCCGATAGCGATTTGCCTTTAAACGGTCCTCTTCAGCTGTGCCAAATTTCATGGTCGAGGTTTATACAGTTTACTCTTTGGTTTTCCTCACAAGAAAAAATTAAGTCGGGTTAAATCTTGGGACGTCGGTGGTTAAGGAATGGGAAAATTTCTCTTATCATCTCCATAGATTGCCTGCAATGTATGCTGTAACGCATTTTGCTGAAACCAGGTCTTCTTATGGTATCCTGGATGATTTTCAAGCACTGGCTTTATTGTTGTTCAGTCAGGTTCGGTTAACGAACCGGTACTCAGGCCTATTGGAATTATCCTTGAAGTCCTGAGATTTTCGGAAACCTGAGTGTCTTAGGTGGAGGAGTGTTTAAAATTACATTGAATTCAAGGACATTGCCCAAAGCTGGAAAATCATAAGGGATGTAATGATATTTAATCATCGTCACCACATTTTCTACAAAGAGGATCCTGGTGGATTCGGATTGTAGTTAGGTGTTTATCGAAGCTATGGCTCATTAGGAGGCCGGATTTCTTTCCTGCTTAATGAAAATAAGAACTGGGTTTGTTTAGAAGCTGGATCTAAAGTTAAAGGCCTAGCTTACTTAAAGGTTTGTTTATCCCAACAAGGTTTGAACGTGAAGAACAGGTCGACCTCAATGGGGGATTTTTTGAATGAATCAGGTAAGCCGATGTTGAGGGCAGCTTTTTGCATAGCAGTAACCTCCCTGGCCAAAAAATCTGCTTTTTTATTATCTACACATCTCTGATGGCCAGGAATCCAGGAAACAGTCACCTTGTTGTTCCTGGATGATAGGGCCTGCAAGTTATGTCAGAATTCCCACGCCAATTTGGATGATATGGGGGGGGGGTCCATAGGACCTTATTGGCACCTTGGCTGTCAGCGAAAATAGGTTATGATAGTCTCTACTGATGCATTCTTCTACGCCAGTCGAAATTGCATACATTTCGGCTTGAACGTAGAGGCGTATGGCCCTAATGTAATGGTTAATTCCATTTTGGGAAATTTGCTGGAAGTACCTGCTTCATCAGAGCTGTTATATTTTGACCCGTCTGTAATCCAGATTAGGTCATAACGATCAAATAGTTGCTGTGTTTCATTAGTCCGCTCCACCATGCTGGGAATTGCAGTAGAAAATATAGTGTTTAAGGTTCGGTAAGCTGTTAGTGATTGAAGTGTGCTTCCAGCCATAGGCCTTCAACACGGCATCGTTAGGAGGGTCATAAACTTTACTTTTAGTGAGGCTAAATCGGGCGACCTTGATGGATAAAAATGGCTCCCTACTTAGAGAATTTTTTCTGGTAAAATTTCTCCTATTGTCTCCACAAACTGCTTTGAAATGTCTGCCGTAGCTCCATTTTGCTAAAATCAGGCCCTCCTATGGTATACTGGATGATTTTCAAGCGCTGGGTTGAAAAAGTTTGAATCATGTGGCAATAACAGTCAGAATCTACAGTGACTTCACGTCAGTGATTATCTTCGCAAAAATAAGGCCCGATTATTCCAGTATTCGGCATTCCACGTCATAAAGTAGCTTTTGGAAAGTGAAGTTTCTTTTCATTTTTTTGTCGCGGGTTTTTTGGGTTCTAAGGCCTACAGTTTTGTTTATTCACATAAGTGAAAACAAGCTTCATTACTGAAGATAATGTTACCAAGACCCTGAATTCGACGAAACCTTTGTAACATCGTTCTGACTTCAGACTGAGATATTGTGTGATTTGAATTTTATATGAATGAAACTTCATATATTTTTAATAATTCTGTGTATGGCCTGCTTACTGATGCCCAACGCAGCACTATGCTTATGCACTGACCTTACTGCCGTACAAGTTGCACGTTCTCTTCATTGGCTACGGCGTTTAATATCAATCCTGATTCACGGAACTTGTGCACTCAATACAATACATAAGTTGCGGTGTCGGGGTGTCCCGTAAACGACGAATATTGAACCGTGCACAAAATTTTCGTCTCGCTTTAATTCGAAAATTGTTAGTTTTGAAATGCATGGTGCAATCCCGTCCAGCGATCCATGGTTACCGGCAAATCCGCAGCGTATTCTTAACTTCCGCAAACCGATTATGAAGTATTCAAATTTAAAGTATAAAATTTCTTATGGGATACACGTTAGTAAAATTTCAGGCTAAAACGATACATAACCAGCCTCCGCCTAAACCACTCGGCTCCGCCCCAGCGACAGTCAAGCAACAAATTTAGCGGATATTGACCGATCATCGTAACCACACCAAATGTAAAGGAAGTAAATAAAAACTTTACGGACACCTGCTATACAGAACCAAAGCTGACTCCGTGTGGCCTGTGATAGTATATATTGAGCTGTTTCTATGTCGCCTTGGCTACAAACTAAGAGAGTGTGTAATTTACAACGGATGTTGATTTTGTTTTAATAAAATATTGTGGGTTTATCTTGATTGTTGTTAAAATTGTTTTCGGAATGGAGTTGGGTAGTTATTTAAATAACAAATTTCAGTAGTAAGTCTATGGTATTATTTATTAATATTGTTTAATTGAAATTGAAACCATGAATTGTAGAGAATAAAGAGCGCAAAGAATAGGAGAGCTTGCCAAAAACGTTGTATGTGTGTGTAAGGACAGAAAGGAATGGAGAAAAATAGTGAATAGGTGATAGTAGAGATAGTAGGATTGGTAGGTAATAGTGGGATGGTGTGGATACTGTAGAGTGCTGGGAGTTGAGGTGAAGGGCGGTGGTAGTGAGAGGGGTTGGTGTATGGGTGCATGCTATGGTTGTGAAGGTGGAGGCTTGTTATTGGGTTTTGCCTACCCTGCTAAGGGAATGGTAGTAGTAGTAATAGTAGTAGTAGAATTGTAGAGTTGATAAATTATAAAACCAAACTAATTGCTTACCGCTTTATTTTTTTATGTATTCTTTTAAGTTGTTTGTTTATATATATTTTATAACTTCTCATACTTTATAACCACGCTGTTAATGTTAGCTTATTTAGCATCACACGCGTGCCGCTTCCTGAATAACTCCCGTTCTGCTTCAGGTGATGCTCAAAATACTTAATTTTGTCTTTTGTACGGCGGTGTTCGAACGCTATATTCTCATTGACCCACTCCAGCTCCACGTTGCTAGCTTGGTAGCGACTTGATACAAGCCGCTGTTACGTTGTCCGTGTCGTAATGCGATTTTGGCACGTAACAGTTTCTTTAATGGATAACGATGAATATCCCTGTAGACCCAGATTGCACCCATAGCGAAAATTTGCCATCTGGGATGCCAGATCTCAATCTCTTTGCTTAAAAATTGTACTCACTGTTGAAACTTATTACCTGTAAAAGTCCTCATACAAATTTGAACAGCCTGAGGTAATCTTTGATGAAGATAACGTTATCTGTTCCTTTAGGCCATGCATACTGTGATCGCGGGTTTACCTCAACGGCAACGGTGGCCATTTTGAATAAGAGTAGAATAACTTATAACTTATGGTCGAACTTGGGTATCATTCCTTGAGTTTAGAGCAGCATTCCAGGACTCTTTTGTCGAATGATGGCGCCCTCCCGATTTTTGACAAAGTCATTGCCGCAAGGAACTCACATATTTCTTAGATTATCAAGCAACCCCTTGTCTAAGTATTATAAGAAAGTGTCGGTTATTTTGACCCGTTATATCATCTAGAAAAAATGTTTGATATTTTGAATGAATAAATAAATTACTGGGGGACTAATTAAATTTTATTCCCAACCATTTCTATTAATTAAATTTGTTAGCTCTACAGCCCCGTTACCACATTTATTTTGCATATAAATTAATAATTAAGCTATTTAAATGTAACTGAAGTGGTGACAAAATCAGAGTTCACATACAAATGGCACCAACGAGTAACAAAAAAGTCATAATTATAAATTGTTTTTCGCTGCTACGAACAAAAGAATCGATTTAGCTTCTCCAGGACAATACAATATAGATGCTAACAGAATAGGGTTCATACATGAATAAACAAGCTGAATCAAATGCCATTCATCAAAGGTCAATAGGAGTTTAATAAAAGTGCTTTCATCGAATCGTAATATTTTTCTGTTACATAAAAGTACAACTTTGCTAAAGCTTTATAAAAATGCACTTTGCTACTTTATTCAACAATCTACCAAAATACAGCAAAATTTTTTGTATCCATGCACCTTTATTAAAAAACATCCCTATTTACTGTGCTTACTGTTCCATTTAAATTTCCATTAAGGTAAACCTTTTAGAGAAAATATAATGAAAATAAAGTTTTTATTAGCAAATTTGACTGCTACAGAAGTGTAGATTTTAATTTCAGATACAAATTGATGGAGTATGTTCAGAAAATTGCAACATCGTCTTTTTTCTCAAGGGAGGGCTCCTTTTCCCGAATTACCAAAATTTAAACTAAAAATGATAACTAAAAAGGGTTATGTGCTTATTTTAGTTTATACTGATGGTAGGATACATTATTCATTATTTTTTATGACGTTTTTATAGCATTTTATAACCATATATAAATTACTTTTGTGTTTTTTGATTCAATTTGCATTAGATTTATTCAACTCCATTTTATATTATTTTAAATTGTATTAAATATTTGAAAAAAATTTCCTACGTCAGGATTCGAACCTCAGACGTTTTATTCTATCTTTTGGGCTACTCAGTTTTCTTATCCAGCCAAATAGAAAGCTTGTGCATGGTTACTTTATCTCGATTTGTAAAACAAAGGCATAAAACTAAGAATTATGAGTTCAAAACGGTTAAAAATAGATCCCACATAAAAATGTCAAAAATAAAGTTGCCGTTAATTGGCCGTTTCCTGGAATAAAAATTTATTGTTATTATGCTAGGCTTAAAAATGACCACCCTTAATCCTAGCAACTTAATGTAACATATGTTTTGCAATAATTAATATTTGACAATCAAGAAAGTAAACAAATGAAAAAACAAATACATAAATGGAAGTACGTCACTCATAGTTATTTAATTATACAAATTTGAAACCAAATTATTTAAATAATTTAATATAACTACTAATTTGGCGTGGAGAAAAAATCGTATATATTATTTAGATTAAAAATGCCATTTTTTGCCTCGCTTAGCTGCGCTAACGCCTCGCCTGGCAAATGCAATCATAATTGCTAGGCAAAAAATGATGCATTTTTAATCCTTATAACGTAATATACTATTATTTACGTACTATAATTTTAGAAAAGTGACTATTGCCTTTTCAAATTAAACTCGCCAACGTCGCTTTTAGTTTAGAAATTCTAACGTATAGGTGGCGCCTCAGAAGGTTATATTCTTTGCAACTAAATAGGTTTCTTCTAGTTTTTACGCTCGAGAAAGAAACATGTTTATTTGTGAGCAAAGGATTTAATTTATTATTCTAAATTGTTGATGTAAATCCATTGCATCAAACTAAAAGGTATTCGTTACCTTTTATTAAAATAATATCGTAAATGTTGTGTTTGGTATTTGTTAATTGTAATAATGGAGGTTCGTACCTTATACTAATTGTAAGTGATTGTACATTTTCCGTTATAATGTAAATGTGGCACCATAAATGAAGGGATTTCGGCTCGCCTTATTTGTTATCTAATAATGCGAAGATGCACTTGGCCGTGAACCAATACTGATAAGATTACCATACAAATGTACTGTTTTATCTTTCTTAAATTTGTTTGTGAAAATTACGATCTATTAGTTGTTTGCATCATTCGCAAGTCGTTCATTTAAATCGTGCTATTTTTTTATTATAAATAAAGTGGGTTTTATCTTTTCGATCTCGAAATTGTTTTGTATGGACTTGTATTCAGTTACCGCATTTCCAACATTCTAAAATTATTAGAATCATCTGAGTTCGTTATATAGCGTTTGAAGTTACTCTAGCGCTCAGTTGTACAGGAAGTTATGCGGTATCAGTATATAACGGCACGAAAGAGGCCTTGTGCCCGTGAGGTTGTCAAAGGTGTTAATTTCCCTAAATTAGCTGGTTTGCTCCGGCCACTACGGTGGAGATTGGTTCTACATTTGCGATGAAATCAATTAGGTTAAAATTCAGGGGTTGTAGATGTCCAAAAATTCGGGAAATGGTCGTAAATACGGGCGCCACTTTGTTTTTAACGATAAAAGAAAGATAATAGTCAAAAGGTCTGTTGTTATAGAAGCCGGGAAAACAAAGAACCCGATCTCCAAACCTTTAGATGGAGAATTGTATTAATACGTACTTACGATATGGTAACTGTTCAAGCACCCCACTGGGCTCCCACTTCGATCAGGTACAATTTTGACAAACTGTCTAAAATAGGTTATACACTTAAAATTAACCAACACCTGAAAGAAAGGATATGTTACTACAACTACGGGTTTATATATACATAAATAAGATTGATGGTACTTAAAGATTGTATATAATGATAACAAAAGAATGTGATTTACAATTAACAATTCACATGCCTCTCCGGAAAGGAATCATGGAAACAATAATTTTCTATATCTGAATCAAGGAACCCTTGTGTTGCTATTAATTAAACTAAATCTAAAATGAACAGGAAATATTGGCCCTAATGGCCTCGCTACTAAAACTAAAAATTTAAAAAAACTGTAATCTTTTATTTATAACAGTAACTAACTCGTCTTGAATTTATACGCGATCGACTAATTCGTCCCAGTAGGAATTACTTAACGAGTGCTGTAGATCCATGGAATTTAAAGAATGCTTAAATCAATTACTTGGTGTTTTGAGGATCGGTAACTTCCCGAAGAAATCTAAAATAACAGACGTGCTGCCTAGGTTATTTCTTATCGTATGTTACGTACAACCTTGCAGGACTTAAACCCTTTGGTTCCGAATCGACAGGAAATTGAAGTTGACTCTTGAAATAGACCAAATTTCTACCAATTTAATCAACTATTACATTATTCGAGTAACTCTTCAATTGTATATTTTAAATATCGCCTGGGCACGCACTGCGGAAAAAAAACTTAGCCTTGCAACCCTCAGATCTCTACTACTGGTAATCGAAGTTTTCTCCTTGAAATTGAAGAGCGAAGACGAGAGGGGTTAACGTTTATTATTAGACTAGCAAGCCTTCTTACGGGAATTGCTGAATTAATATTTTTAAGGAAAATGTTCCTATGTTTTATAAAACGTAACCTGGGATTTTCGAATTTTAATAATTGTTGTTAAAATGGAATTATACAATTTACAAATTTCCAGTTGTGATTTTGGCATAAAAATGATACTGGTAATTTACCAATTAGATTTTATTATTAATACGCGGATGTATGTACCGGTTGTTTCCAAATGAATGACAAATGTAAGAATTTCAGACGCGCTTACAAGTTGTATCGAGTTGTTACCTAGGTTGCATATCGTGAATTGTACTGTACTTCTGCTAGAGTTGAAAGCCACGTTAATAGATAACATTCGGCATCTTCATAATTGTGAAGCGTTATGATAAAGCTCTAGTTCATCAACTATAAAGTATTATGTTTTCATTGGATACTTTCAAAATAGAATACTAAATACACCCCGCAGATTTCGTTAAACAAAAAGATGCTTTAATCCGTGTATTATAACGGCGATGGTCGGATTTCCTCAACGGCCCGAGAATTGTGTAACGTCGGTATCGCTGTTGTACACTGCTTTTAGGTAGACCTAAAGTAAAATTTCGCAAAACAGTCTAAGCTGGAAAGAAGATTATAGGTTGAATTGCCTCGGCTTAAAATCAAAACAAAGTGTAAGTATAATGTCGCACTAGGTTTAGTTCTTCAATCCCCCTAATGTTTGCTCTTCAACATCAATTGCACTGAAGGGCTGGTTTTAGATGCCTCTCAAGACAAGAAAACCTAAAAGAAATAATGTGTGTCGGAGTAACAATTCTTTGTTCTCTTATGCACATCCTCAAATCATCCCTAACTTGTTCTCAGCCTCAAGAACAATTTTATTTATGGCTTGGTAATTGGGGATGTGCTAACCATCAAGACGTTAATCAAGTGATCAGCGTGATTCAGATT
>JAHWXV010127706.1:0-26841 GCA_024586415.1 Phrixothrix hirtus | reverse complement strand
TATATATATATATATATATATATATATATATATATATATATATATATAAGACATCCATATCAATCAAATACGAACACTTAACAGTATCTATCTTATATTTATATAACTTAGCTAGGTGTCCCAGCTAAATAGATTGAGAAATGCGAAGACACATGTAGAATGCTTTATAGAATGCCATTTAACTAACTAGTGGTTTTAAAAGCGCCATCTATTGATTATTTAACTGTACTATACATAAAAACATCTATTTATTACTAATATGAACTATACACAAGACACCTATGCCAATTAAATATTCACACTTAACGCTTAGGTATCTTATAATTCGATAATTTAAACGTGACAGTTATGCTATTTAGTATTAACAATAGTAACAATAACAATAATAATAATAATAATAATAACAATAATAATAATAGTAATAATAATAATAACATTAGCCTCTCTATGCCCAAGACCGTCCGCGCGTGGCTAAGAGCCACATCCTTCACACCCTAACAACGGCGGCTCTATGGGAGTAAACCCAGATCAAAAATCCGAAATCTCAAGGTGTGAACACCGTGCCGAATGGATGAATGGCTACAGGTGTGTTAGTTCCTAACGGTGAAGCTGGCAGCAGGGATAAATCGCCGTATTCCCTGCGTTAAAGGTGACCGCTAATGAATATGGACAATGAGATGGAATTGAACGTACCTCTCAGTTGGACTTCGGAACCGACAGAGCCGGAACAGGTGGGAGTGGTGGAGCAGGCTCCACTTGGGTCGAGATCCAGCGACAGCGGCTCACAAGGGGTGATAGACCAGGTTCCTGTGAGCAAAAATGCTATTGTGTCTTTAAGAACTAATGATGTTGCGAACCATAATGCTGAGAGCATCACAACACCGCTGTCCAACGGAAAGGATAATATTCCTAGATAGAAAGCTACTGGAAGTAATGTTAGCATGGAGAAGGTGGCTAAGCCTCGGTTCCTGCTAATACATAGGGAAGAAGAAGAAGATTTTGAAAAAATCAGTCCTTTTATAATATCAAGGACATTATACGGTCTTGTTGGTAATATAAAGAATGTTAAAAAGTTACGTGGAGATTTACTCGTTGAGACGGTGTCTAATGCACAATCTTAGAGGCTCCTGCAGCTGAATCGTTTCTGTAACTTTGCAGTAATTGTTACTCCGCACAGAACCCTCAATACGAGCAGAGGTGTTATATATTCCCCGGATTTACTTAATGCTAATCTTGAACAAATTGTTGAAAATATGACCGAACAGGGAGTCATTGCGGCTCGACGGCTAAACACTGGTCAAAACGGGAAAACTAGTGATTCACCTTTGCATGTTCGCACTTTTAACACTCCTATTCTTCCAAGAAGTGTAAAGGTTGCCTATTACTCACTAGCGGTATGTCCCTTTATCCCTGAACCGTTTAGATGCCAAAAATACGGCCATGAAGAAAGTATCTGCAAAATGGAACCGACTTGTATATGTGGTAGGAGCTTACATAAAGATACTCCATGTGAAGAACTGATCGCATGTATCAACCGTAACGGCAGCCATTCTACTAACTCTAAGAATTGTCCAATGTTTCTCAAAGAAAAGCGCATACAAGAAATCAAAACTTCTGAGAAACTTTCATACTATGAAGCAAAGAAAAGAGTGGAAGAAACAACTTATCATTCTCCTAGTCCGTCCAGCTATGCAAGTATCGCTAAGCAACCAAAGCATACTGCACAGTCGGACATAGAACAAATAACCAAAGCATTAAAACCAGTTCTTAGGACAATTATTGCTGAAAGTATTCAAAATGTTTCGAACGATTCTTATCAAAGTGTCTCTATCAATCCGGATAGCTTAGTTCAGCCTTGCGCTTCTAATGAAGCGATACAAGTAGACCTTACAGCTGATAAACGTAAACGAGAGAGTGGAGGAAGCTGCTATCCTTCCCAGAAGACTGGGATCATGCTGCGCCCACTACCGTTTCTACCAAAGCGAGTACGTAATATAGATATAAAGTCAAGCTCCTCCTTAACAGAGGAGTCTCTTCAAGGACCGCCACATATGTCACCTTCGCAAAGGAAGAAATGGATTCCGAATGCAATATCGGGGTGAGAATCAGATATTTCTGAAAAGAAAAAGAACAAGAGGGGATGTAAAAAAGGATGACCGCGTAAAAAACAAATTACAACTGTTGATAATGGACCAAATCATACAGTGGAACATTACAGGCTTGCGCGTACCAGATCTTTGTTGGTCGCTAACTGAACATGACCCTTTTCTTCTCTGTATACAGGAGATAAAGCGCAGAGAACCGCAAAATTTCCGACTTAACGGCTACGATTGTCTGATGTCTCCTCTGCTACCTGAAAACATAGCGCATGGTGGTGTTATGCTCCTTGTTAAATCTAGTATATCATGGAGAATACTTGCATTGAATACAAATTTGCAAGCCATTGCCATTCTTTTACAAATTCCTATTGTATGTACGATCTGGAATGTGTATCTACCAGATGGCACATGGACTCTTGACGACTTGATGGCTATTTATCGTCAACTGCCACCGGCGATACTTATTGTAGGCAATTTCAACGCGCACAACGCTATTTGGGGTTCCACGGTAACGTGCATATGAGGGAGAAGAATATAGAACTTCTTAGAGGATACCGGGTTAATACTTATGAATACGGGACAACCCACTAGAATTGAAGCGAGAGATGGGTACTTTAGCGCCATTGATCTTTCTCTAGCAACATCCGGCCTGACCTTTAAATTACAATAGATGCCATTAGAGGACTTATACCAGAGTGACTATTTGCCAATTAGGATATCCCTGCCCACACAACAAGTCAAGTATGGCGCCCCAAATTGCTTGTGCATCTAGCGTACCAATTGGTCTTTTTTTACGGAAGCATGTCATGTACCACAAGTTTGTCATCGTTCAGAGAAAGATGTTGAGGTCCTCACCGAATATGTAATCGAAGCAGCAACCTATAGTATTCCACAAATCTATAGAACATTGAAAAGGCGCCTAGCGCCATAGTGGAATGATGATTGCAAGTAAACTAATCGAACCAAGAAACGTTTGCTGCTATTATTCCGGCGGCACCCCACACAGGAAAACTTAATAGAATTTCAAAAATCACGAGCTAGAGAGAGAGAGAGAGAGAGAGAGAGAGGAGTATCCTTTGAAGCTAAAAGGGCTACTACTAGACCAGTTACGACCTCTATAACACTTGAAACTCCTTTGACTGAGATTTAGAATAAAGTACGGGCTAATATTTTTATGATCCCAAGTCAGAGTGTTGGTTGAACCTCTAATTATATACCTTTTGCCGTCGAAATATGACAAAGCCACTTTATTTGAAAGTTGGCTGTATATGGTTTGTAAGTGACTTCTGAATTGATTAAAATGCCTAGTTATTGTATGAACTTCCGATCCAGCGGGTGTCCTATAATCGTTTAGAGAGAGGTCTTCAGAGAAAGTTCTCCCTTGAAATTGACAACGTATGCTTTCGATTCAGTTCCGACAAACTCCCACAACAGTCTCCTCGCACTCATCCTTGAATTTTCCGATTACAGATTTTGTTACGGGAATACCGTGTGCTTTATCAGGAATATACTTAGATGTATCAAATTTATGTAGGTTTTCCTTAACGTCTTCGTAAAGGTTGTTCGTCATAATGTCCAAAATTAGGGAATCTGTATCTGAATAGAGTAGCTTTACCCCATCATGTATAGTTTTTAATTACATTATAGAAAAATTCATACATTATCAGAGACACCTAGCACATAAAATTCTGTATAAATTGGCTTGTTGTACTCCACTTTTAGTTTTTTCATTTGAATGGCTACCAAAGTTTCGGAGAAAACGCAACAGTTTCTAAAATTTGGTTTTTCGAATAGCGTGCGCTCCTATCCTCTTGCGTATACTGTCCTAATCGGTGATTAACTCCACGTCAAGTCTTTTTCAAGTTTTCCTTCTCGAATTTGCTTTTAGCATTGTTCTTCATTTCGGTATTTAGGTCTATGTAAGATTTGTGGCATTGAAATTGATTGAATTGGATTACGCGGTGACTTTACTTAATTTCAGGATATTTTGAAGAGATCGCTGTAAATTTCTATAGCGAATCGCGTAGCGTATGTTATTATGCAAATTTGGAATTAATTTCTTAATTTTACCTTTAGATGTCGGAGGAACATTGTCTCGGCACAGACGGGTAGTTCGTTGTGAATACTCTAAATCTACTCCGAAAACCTAGCCTATAGTGAGTTGTGTACACTGTCCTCTAATTCGAGTTTATCCTTTTCTTCTGCACTTAACCATTTAAAACAATTCGCAGGCATAGGTTGTGACATTACAGCTCCATATAGATTTTTGGCGTCCAAGTGAGAGATAAATGATAACTCCTTAGAATCCTCGCAATTTGATAGTAATTGATTGCTAGCAACATCTTTTCTCCCACCACATTGACTTATACCGCCTACAATACCTTTCTTAATAAACTGAATCATATCGATGTCGGTTAGTAATTTCAGTTCTACCTTGGTATAATGCAACATTCTTTCCCAAGAAAGAAATTGACTTGTATAAAATGCACCAGAACCTAGAGAGTACGTTTTTAGGCAGATATTTTTGAAATTTTCAAAAACATCCGTTAATGTTAGAGTATACGATTTAAGATGCCAATTGGTGTATTCCCCTAGCCTTTTACTGCTGACGTATTCCATACCTTTATTGCTCTCTTGCACTCATTCGTCCTAATATCCACGTTGTGTAAGCTGTCAAAAAGGGCTTTGCATGGTGGTAGTGCCGGTTCATTCAGATTGAACTTTTCCATCTCAGAAAGATACTTTCTTACCTCCCCCATTGTTCCGCATCTAAAGGTTTAGCAAATTTCTCCAAAGAGGATGCCATAAAGCGGTAGGAATTTAGAAATCTCAATTTTAATAAAACTGGTTTCTTAGGATTATCATTGTCTGTAACTAGAACCTTACTAAACCAAATGTATTTCTCTTTGTTTTGTGCAATAACATCTATGATATTATCACAACCGAATTCTTTTATAAATGAGCGTGCGTTGTAGTTGCTTAAATTACAAATAAAGTAGGAGGAAAACTGGGGGCTTTATAGTTTAGGTTCCAAATTGTGAACCGCACCTCAATAGTGTCCTATTAAATGACAGTGATCTTGAACCTCATGCGGCATATCTATAAAATCCCTTTGCAAAACAAACTTGTGCGTTTTAGTAGCCTAAAATTTGTTCTGTTGTTAGTGGCACCATTGCCAAGTTACATTTTATGTAGTTGTATATTTTTTCGTGTTTTCAATTAGAATCTTCGTAAATTATTTTTTAGTCTGAGTCTCTATAGGTTTCAAATTTGGAAAGATTGTCATTAAAAAAGCATTTAATGAGTAGGTGAAGCTGAAAGATACATGATTGTGTATTTTGACCGAGTATGACGTATTTGGATCATTTTCGGCAAAGTGTATAGATTGCAAAAAAGATTCAAAGTCTACGCATACAACAGACAGTTTCAATTACTTGTGATAACTCTCAAACTTGAAGAATGTTCCCCGGAACAGTGCTGCCCATTTTATATTTCTTTAAATTTTACGTAGGAAGTTTTGTATATACGTGAGTACAATTGTAAAATAAATATACACTTTCAGGGGGTTTGGGCAACTTAGATATTAAATAAATTTAAATTTAGAGAAGTTCACTGGTTCAAGCGCCTAAACGAACAATACATAAAATAAACACGTAAATATAAATTCTGCGAAATACATATAATCAAAGCAGCAATTTAGAATTAAATTAATCATCAAACAAATAAAGGTTTAACATAAAATGCGAATATTACCTTGAACGATGACTTCAGATACAAATTTTTCTTCACAGTCAGCCAAGGGTAATTGAGGAAGGTCTAAATATAGGAAAAGGAGTGGAGAACAATTTACCTAAATTTTAAATTAAAGAAAAAGTTTATTTAATACACTAAAACCAAATATTTTAAAATCGAGCCCAAACAAAACGATAGAAAGCGATCGAGATGTTAAACAACTTTCACACATCAATGTCTGACGATGAACAATACAGAAGTGAATAAAAATATCCGCGGAACACGAAAATAAAACATTTATTGTTTTAATGAACAATTTATAAATTAAAATCAATATTAAGGTGAAATAAAGTTAATTTAAACCAAAAGGGACAAAAAATTTGATTAAATGCACAAACAATAATTTTCCTGTTGATATGTAAATAATTCAGTCTCGCTACTAAACATTGCAAGGTAACCGTCGCACAATTACTTTTGATATTTTGCTTTATTAAGATGACTACCTATTAGCCTACTTATATTTCGTATAAGGCAATAATGATGAACGCTTCCTTATTATCGATCAACAAAGGTTTACATGCATACTTTGTTTTTGCGGAGTACAATATAAAGGCCCTACCACCTCACGCGCTGGTTGGTTAATCTTAAAAACTAAATCTACGCCGTAAACGTTAACTGAAATATTATTTAAAGTCTTAAATTTATAAATGTCCCATAAAAATATGGGAAATTCTATACCTTGAAGGTTTAATTCCTCTTGAAGACCGGTGTTGTGATGATCTCAGTGTGATTGATCTTTTCAATGAATAGAATGTAGATGGGTAAGGATGCATCACTTGAAACATTCATCATCGCTATTTTAAATATTGAGGATTGCTTTCTTATCACGGGTCTGTTTCGGTAATTCAATTTAATGTTTATCTCTTATGGGGCCGTATTTTTTTATAATAAGTTCTAAAAATATAAACTTTAACAGTGTGCAACTTGTAGAATATTAATGGATTAGTAGATCACGTATGCTGTTAGTTACCTGAGTCCCTTTCTCGAAACCTCGATGCCTTTGTTAACAGTATTTGAAATAATTCGTTGATCATCATCACCACTGTTTTGTACAATCTTGGTATTGAAGAATTTGGTCTGCTTTTCTTCTTTACTATGTAACATAAAATCACCAAAGAGTTCCAGGTGAATTTTGCGGCTCCAAAGATATTAAATACTTTTTTCGATAATATCACTTCTTCATTTAAAAGAAATTCTTTAATGTTTTCCGAATTATCTATACTTTATGGCGGAGGTATTCTGAAACTTGAAATTTTATCCTTAAACGCGTAATTCCACATTATACCATCCGATACACTTACTTATTCCATTTATACTTTTTAAGAGTTTCTTGTATAAAGGAGAAGATTTAAAAATATTTTTAAAAGTAGCTCAAATGGCAGTGAAGAACATCGGTGGAAACAAAAATGTAAGATTGTTGTGGATAATTTCGCTACCAAAACGAGACGGCTTCTTAGCTTTAGTTCCTCTCTTTGCCGATTTGTTGGCATTAGGTCCTCTAGCTAGAGGCGGTAGCGGCATGGCCAAGGCAGTAACCGATGCGAAGAATGCCGAAAAAAACTTGAAGAACTGAAAGACACAACAAGGTAATGGAAAGTATCGCTTTTGGTAAACAAAATGAAGAAAGAGGTTTCTACTTGAAACTGTATTGGAAAGGCTTGGGATTGTACTTAAGTCCGCTTAAAAGAACTTACAATTGGTACCTAACATATCACTGACTGTTTTCGATATCAACAAGTACGCAAAGCAGTTGAAACGAAAATTTTACCGCGGTTTCTTCATGACAGACAAAATAGAATGCTTATCATTACCACATGGAAACAATGATTCGGTCATAGTAAATTTAGTTTCTAAATATGGCATTGCTATAGGAACTAAAAATTGGCTATTTAAATAAAATTAAAATTCAAAAGATATAACGATTTAGAGCTTACCTGGTTCTTTGAATGAATTTGTATTTCTTTACGTTTCAATTACGTTGACCCACGTTCTTGAGATATGGAGCTGGTAAACCATCATCTGTAAATCAATTATGAATTATAAACTTTATATTTTGCTGGGTTGGTTAATAAGTAAAATTTGTTTGAGAAAGATTTTATTGCATTTTTTGATCTGCAATTGGCGCCCAAAATTAAAATTCACTAATTTCGCGATTTATTTTATTGCATTTCCTGTCAAGAACTGATAAATTATTCATATTATATGCTGCATATGTGTGGAGGAGTAGTAAAATTTCCTCGCTGTTGACCAATAAAAAGATTTAACCTAGTTTTAATTAATTCTCATTTCCTAACACAATTTTATAAGTAATCTCATAGTTCAGTTACTTTTTATTTATCTATATACCGGATGGAATATAAAAGAATTCCCTTTGTCAGTTATAATAAAGTTTTATTTCCATTTGTTGCACTCTGATGATTATTAAGTTCAATAGTGGATAAATTCACCTTTTATTTATATACAGAAGGAGTCATAAGGACCATATTCTTCCAGTTAATTTACTGATGTGTCAATTATCTTGACGTCTTTGTCATTACTTTGAGAGTTTTAGATCCCTATAGAAGTATTTGTTCTGTAAGTACCGTTGTGACCGCATGCTAGGGAGCACTTTCTGTTATACTATTGGTAACTGATTTAGGTGAATTTTGGCTGCTGGATCCAGTTAAGACGGATTTGATTATACTCGTATATAAGAGGCGTTTGATTACGAGATTAAGTGTGTCGTCCAGTAATCCTTGAACGACGTTGATTCCACCTGTTTTGGTTTTGCCAGATGATTGCGCATGTCAGTTTTTGTTAATTGTTTTACCTAAGTACTTTGCCACACCGATCCATTTCCTTCCTCCTACCAATATCGTTTCAGGATGTGGTAGTTTCCTTCTGAAATAATGTGTTGCATGATATTTGTTTGGACTTATGGCAATCTTCATTGAAGGTATCCGGGTGTGAATGTTATATGTGGCAATTTGGAGATTTCTTGTTGCTAGATGATGAAGTAATGACGTGTTATTCACGAAAGGTACTGATTACGTTCTTGGAGTCCTTAGGAGATAATGTGTATATATCTAATTCCTGGCAGTTCCTGCATAGTGCTTACTATTTGTGTGCTTTAAATAGAATGATTTAAACATATCCAACATCGGTATTGCTGTCACATCCCTTTTGTTGTAATCATGTGTCTTTGAGACAACTAGTCTCGTAGTTTGATGAATGGTAGGTTTTTCCGCAAACCAAACTGCTTTTAAGACTTACAAATTATTGTTTGGACTTGACAGGAATGCTATTACCAATATGCATGTACTTTTTGTGCTATTGAAGGTTTCCTCTATTTGAAAAAAAAAGCAATTATGGTGTTTTCTTTCCCGTGAAAGGGAAATAATTCCGTTTCAGGTAGGAGTTTATAATATTGGGGCGTTTCGATATGACCATTTGTGGAGTAGGTTTATTTTAACATTTGTAATGTTGTGGAATACCGGGAGTTTCTTATTGAGCTTCGTTATGATGTTGTCTGCCCCTTCTAGAATGGTTAAGTTACGAAATCCTTCGGTAGGGTTTATTTTTCTGAACTAGTTTATTACGTGTACATTGTTTTTGTAAAGTTCTTCGTCTGAGTTTGTATCGCTTGGGGCATATTGCCACTTTATCAACTCTGCCAGTATTTCTGAGTTTTTATTGACCCTGTACCCAAGCCCAGTGCATCATTTTAGGTTAAAATTTTCGATGCCCAGTTTTTAATGGAAATATATGTTTTCAGGCCTCTGATCCTTAAACCGAAAAATGCATTTTAGAAATTGGTGTGTATGTGGTGTACATGCATTTGGTCAGTATATCTTGAAATCTAAACGTTCTAAAAAAGTAAAATTTTATATTTAAGTTTACTATCTTCCTGACAAACACTATAGTAAGAATTTCGTTAAAATCTAATGACCGGATGTGTCATTCTATTTTTGCAATTTTAAAATTTTTTGTAATGTTTTTGAAAACGGCGCTAACAATTTTTTTAAAGCTTACCACGTTTATTGTGACTATGATGCTCTTTTACATGAACTAATCGGGTATTTTGGGGGCAGTCTTTGAAGCGAGTTATCGACGAAAATCTTCCGAGTTAAACAGCTTTTTACGTGTTTAATGGTTTGAATGAGTGGCCGTTACAATTATCGTTCACAAAATAAACGTAAATAATAATTTATTCATTTATGGATATTAGTTGCATATCTATAATACTTAAGAGAAAGTGAGAAAGTCTGTGTTGTACCACGTCAGATTTTATTGTGAAAAACACGTCGTTTTTTTACTTAGTTGGTTAATTTGGAGGTTGTTTGGATATTGGTATGGTCTAATATGCGATTTCTTAAACTTAAAAATATCTGACATTGAGAGGTTACTTGCTTTATCGTGTAGGGTCAAAAGATATGATACTGCACGTTGTTTACTACAGTTTATGCTTTGTGGACGGACATCTTTTGGTTTCTTGCATGTATATTTCCTGTGAAATTTGGCACTTTGGTAGTGTTGCATCTGAATCTTTGATAACTGCGACAATCCCCTATGTCTGACTTGATGTGCTTTATTTATCTGCGAGACTTTGTTTTTTCAGGTTTCCTAAATAAGGATATATGAAGTGAGTCTAATAAATTCGGTGAATTCGGTATTCAACACTTGAAACGTGGTCACGCGCATAGGCACATATGCATGGACATGTTGGACCTGTCCTCTGTCCAGAATCAAACGAGGCTCGTCGTATCGTAGCGCTGTAGTCATTTCAATAGAGTGTTCCGAGCAGTATGCGTGGAAAATCCATGGAGCAACGACACAATATTATGTTCTGCTTCAAATTGGTTAAAACGACGAAAGAAACGCATAAAATGTTGATGAAAGTTTACGGGCAGGATTCTGTGAGTAGAAAATGATTGTTTTGCACGCTTTCACGCTGGCAAGGAATCGGTGGGGGATAAATTGTATTCGGACCGGCCATCCACAAGCAGGACAACTGAAAACATTGAACTTGTGCGAGTGTTACTAGCAAAATATCGGCGATTGACTTACCGATTAATAGCAGCAGAAGTGGTCATTAGCAAAGACACAGCAGGAGCCATCATCCATGAAGATTTGGGCAAGAGCAAGATTTGTTCACGATTTGTGCAGCACATCCTAACAGATGAGCGAAAAGCAAGAAGTTTTTAAACCAGTGGCGATTTCATCGACATGTGTGACCGGGATCCGCCCTTTCTGGGTTCCATTGTCATAAGGGACGAGTCTTGGTGTTACTAGTACGACCCCGAAACAAAAAGACAATCAGTGGAATAAGGGTTGCCTTTTTTTCTACGACAAACAAAGAGCCGCATGCAAAAATCCAAGGCGAAGACCATGTTAATCGTATTTTTCGCCAAAGCGTGAATCATCCATAATAAATTCGTCCCTGCCGTATTCTACTTGGAAGTTTTCAAACGTTTGTTGCAGCGCATCCGGCACGTTAGGCCACAGATGATTCAAATCAAAAAGTGTACATTGTACACCAATTTTTGACTCTGCGTGGCGTGACGGTTGCGGAACACCCATCCTAATCTCCACATCTTGCTGCTGCTGACTTTTTTTGTTCTTTCGTCTTAAGTGCACCTTCAAGGGTTCACGGTTTTCGGACATTAAGGAGGTTCAAGAACGCGTGACAGCACTTCTGAAAACTATTTCGAAACAAGAGTTTTCGGGCAGTTTCCAGAAGCTGCACGAATGTTGTCAAAAGTGCATTGTGCCAATAAAGGTATTTCCAATGTGCATTCTGTTTTTGTGTTTTTATTACATCATTCACCGAATTTATTAGACACATATCGTATGTGTTCTCCGTTCTCTTGGCTGCTATTAATACTAGTGGTAACGGGAGCTTTGTTTTTCTGTTTTTCAATCACGAAACATGCTCTGAGCGGGAATTCCGCGTCAATAAGTCTTTCTACTTAAATATCTACTGGAATTACTCTGAAGAGATTCTGAGAGGACAGCGGATATGCATTACAATGCAATTTCTCAGTAGCGAATAATTTAGTAGTAGTTCTAAAGTAGTTAGGGGTTTGTAAATGCATTGTTATTAGATATTGTGTGGTTATTGCGTTCAGTACGCACCTACCAAGAAGGAATTGAAGAGCCCTCTTTTTATTGACTCTGAGGGCGATCGTGGACTCTACTGGTATAAACCCAGGATAGGGACAAGTTTATTCCCTAATACAGAATCTATAATCACCCCCACCCGCGTGCTGTAAGACAAGGTATTTTTAGAGTGCAGGAAAAAGGAGATAATACTCTCTTACGCATCACCAGGCGTGTGTTGAAGCCTGTAGTATTCACAAACCCCTCCTAGTGCTACATGATCTCTTCTTAGTGGGACTTAGTTCCTTACCACGAAAAGAAGGAAGCCCTATCTGCAATATAGACTTTAGTTTTCGGTATTAACAACCAAGGGTCTTTGTAAGAGATATTTATGTACTGTTTTCCCCAGTGAAACTTAGTCATTGGAGGATGATGGAGTCTCCACCATACTCGCTCGTTTGATTGATCTGTTGGATCATTGATCTTTATTACGTTTAATCGGCGATCTACTATAGCTGAATTTAGTTGTACAACCTTTTGATTTATTCTTATGCGGGACGATTGCGCTGAATATTAGTCGTAAAATTTGTGACGTTTTTATTTTGCAATTAATTTGATTATACTGTTAAATGTCTTCCCAGTTATTTCTTTATTTTAAATATTAAGTTAGTAGTAAGATCCTTACCTGTAAATCTTATAGAATTAGGAGCCGGTCCGAATGGGACCTGCGTCACATCTAAAGACGTAGAGTGGGAATTGTTCCTACCTTTGGATTAGCTAGTACATTACGGGTAATTAAATGCGAGCAACTAGTTCTGGACCACTGGTTACGCCGGTTGAACATACCATTTATCGCGATCTGAGTTAGTGGCGCAACGTGTGTAACGTGGACCCCCAGCATTATCTTCATCGGAACTGTCAATAGCGATTTCTGCCTGTGTTTCGAGTCCCCCCTAGCACTGTAGTAGCCTAGCCGCACTAGCTGTTAGCATTTGGGTCTGTAAATCAAGAACATGATCCGACCTAGTGCCGATTTGGACCGTGGCAGTATAAGTAATCAAAAATTGCATTCAAATTAAAAACTGCCTAGTCCAAGAATATAAAAACGATTTCTTGTACGTTGGTGAGTATCGAAAAAATTATGTAATCGTTTCGCATGAAGGTGAAATGGGTTTATTTCATTCAGATTAAGTTACTACTTCTATGTGAAACAGCCAATATGAACTAATACAGGTCTAATTTCAATGGTAATTTGTATCCTTATATCCGAGTGTTCACCTCTGAAATATAATGTAGGTCACCTAAATCTTAGTTACCTACAACATATCCAAAATTATTAAAATAGGAGGGGGACACTTGGAGACCGTTACTTGTAAATAGAACTGGTTTAACGTACAACTCCAACATTTGATTAAGGTACGTCCGCAGCTGGATTAATATTTCACAAATTGATAAGTTATTTCATCGATTATTAAAAATTAAACGTTCTATTTGCTGAATGTTCATGGAAACGATTGCATTACGTTTTGAGCTACCTAGGCCGGAATCGCCATTTATAGATGTGCAGCCGTTTTTAAAGCGCTTATATCATTCCCGTATGTTATTGCTTGCTGCTAAAAGTGTAACGTGCTCTGGTAGGAGTTTTGGCCGAGACTGCATATTAGATTCTGCGGAAACTATCTAAAACTATATTTATGTACACGTTAAAATGTATTTACAAGGCTGCTACCCAGTGTGAATTGGGACTTATAAACTCTACTGGTTTAAGGTTGTTAACTTGGTTTTAATTTTGTACACTCTGTATATACATTTTTGTCATGACTCTTGTTGTAATTAGCTCAATTAACACTTTTGATTTTTAATTTAGCTGTAGTTCTTAAGTTTTCTGCACTTTTCTATTTTTTAACAGCTTTTCACAATGTTATTTTTATTTGTATTTAGTTATAAAGCACTATACTTTACTGTACTTTATTTTAATTTAAATTATTTACAATTAATTTTAATTCAGGATATTTGTATGGTTGTTATTTTAAACTGTGTTCAACTTTGATATTTATTTATTCTTGTATTTGTAAGAATTTACATGAACTGTGAATATATTACCTTCGTAATATAATCCTTTATTAATTGTTTGTATGATTTTACCTTCAGTAATAAGACTTCATAACAGAAAAATCATTTATTAAACGTAATAAAGTAAATTCTATAACATTTGAATTTTATTAAAGATATGAACCTTTTAAAATTGGTTGTCGGCTGTTTCTCTTTTAATTATAGAACGTAGGATATTATTTACAATTGATATGATCGATCTAACGGATCAGGACCAACCAAGATGGCGATTGTTTATTGCTTGGTGTTAACGGTTGTAATTCTTTTATAAGTGCTGTTTTCGCATGTGTATTTTAGTTTAGGTATTTATTGTTTGGTGCCAGATTATTTATACTTGACCTAAGTTTGTTTAAAGGGAGCAGAGCGACACGCACCGAACGGGTTGTGTCACTGCATGGCGCGAGGGACCATTCCAAAGGCGTGGTCTCTCAACATCTTTGCGGACGGGAACCGGAATGCTTTTCAACACTTCTGTGAGTGTTTGAATAAATAATCTTTAGCCAAACGGAATAGGTCCTTTTTGGTTTATTAATTGATTTGAAACACTAAAAGCGCAGGTAAACAATCTTCGTGGTCTTTACGTTAACTATCGTATTTTGTTTACAGAGCGTTTCGTCCTTTTTTAATTCTGGATTGATGCAGCCTGTATTAAAAATACGATTATTTCGTTTGTTTTAAATTTTAATTATGAAAAGTAATCAAAATATTACGGATTTGCAATTTTAATAATTTTAAAGTTTACTTTACATAGGACTAATTCTCCGCTAGATTATGGGGTGAATTATGCCCTATAATATTCGGCTTATTAAATTAAATTACTGGATGAGTTGCTCATCTAGCAATGGTGGTAGAACATGCTCTAAAGTTCCAACTGACAATGCGAGCTTTTATATGAAATTGTTATCTGTAACCTTAAGGAGAAACAGCTTTCTTGTCATTAAATTCGCTTAATTAGCATTTTCTACAATTAATTTATATAACATGGGATGCGTGATTAATGAGCTTGAAACAGAAGTAACAAATATTTATAGGACTGTTTCTGATTGAAAGTAATTAACAAAAACAGTTGTACAGGCTTAATTAGATGGATTAACAAAAATCAAAGTTATACATAATATAACGGTTATTAAAACGAACTAATCCTTAAATAAATAAGTTACATCTTAAATAGAATAAGGTAATTAAATTGATTTATATAATGTAAAAATTTTCATTAATGGTTAAAACTGACATATGTTTATCTAGTCTGTCCGGGTCGTTCGTGTTATTTATGCACAGAGTTCAAACTCCTTGACCTATAAAGGTAATGTTTTGTTGATAGAGGTCAAGAATGTTGAACTGTTAGATTATTAGTTCATACAAGAAACTTTAAGATATACCTAATCTTAATATTAATAAATGCAATAGTAATTAAAAAGTAAAAATAAACAAATAAATAAACATGATAATTGGTTGAATCTCGGTAATTATATAAGTAATAATTAAATGAAATGTATACAGGATGTTCTGTTAGTATTGAACTAAATAAATGGTTTTAAATAACTTAAATATATACAATTAATGTAACTATGCCCTATTTTAGCATCGAGTTTATACTTTAACATTGACTAAATTAATTATTTACAAAAGGTAAATTCGATGCAGTGGTATAGGTACATTACAAAAGTAACACCGCCATCCGTAAATGTCACTCAGCTTTACACCTTCATGCACAAATAAATTGACGCCGTTTTAATGAACGAGTGAACCGAATGCTCTGTGATCGTAACACATCGTACACTATTAAAGGCGTATCTTAAAGGCACGACTAATGGATTGCTCTCGGATCCCTGCTTATGCTCACGAGAAGAAATATTCCGGTTTAACCTAAATGGCCCTTGTATATAATAACTATTTTCAAATATTAATTTAAGTTCTAATAAACTTTGTTGTCAAACATAAAGATCAAGTTCAGAAACTTAACTAAAAGTGAAAATCAAAGTTTTCAAATTCATATAAAGAATTCAAAATTTAGATCAACTTAAAAAACGATTACTAGACCTACGGATAAAATTATTTTATTTCTATTCACTACATCCTTTTAAACTAATTCACAAAAGGAATCGGATATATCCTTCTTAAACAATTTGGCATATTCTTGTATACCCTCGATTAAAAATAATAAGATTATACCATTGTAAGACAAAAAAAAACTTACAAGACTACTGCAGGGCTTTATTAATTTTTCTAATTATTGCTTTTCTCAGTTTTTATAAAAGTTATAATTTATTTAAATTGTCACCCTGCATGCTAAATTTTATTTTAAATAATGATCTTCCAAAAGTATCAAAAGAAATTTGACGGGCGACATTTGGAAAAGGGTTTTAAAAATTCCTTCTCGAAAAGCTATAAAATGAAGTAATAAAATCAAAAAGAGATTCTAAACTTTACGAATTAAAAACGAATCAATAAGGAATACCCTATTGTAATCAATTCCTCACCGGGACTTATAAATTAACGCTGTAATCAATCAGAAAGTAATTTATATAATTAGGAAGGTCCTATAATTTCGGTTAGAATTTCATTATTAATTATTAATTTTGTCTTGAAATATAGATGGAAATTTATAATTCAGCAAGTTTCAAATGAATTAGTTTCTTCATCACAAAAAGTGTTTCAGTTTGTTAAAATTACATTAAGTAGCGTTGCAACTACGTTTTACAAAAGTTGAACAATACATCCAATTAACCAACATTAATCCTTAAATAAATTAACAAAATTTATTTAAAATCGTTCAAAGCGAGCGTTGTACTACCAGCATAAACTTTGTGTAAATTAATCATTTCCAAACATTTCCCAGTCATTAGAGAATAATTGCATAAACCAACTGCTATAAGGGTCTTTATTTCATACATGGACAATGTAATGAAAGTTTCACTCAGAAAATAGAAGGTCACTTTAGTACGAATGTAACGTTCTCTGTTATGCATTAAATTAAATTTATATATGTAACAAGCAGTGCACCCTTGTAATTTTTATATAAAGCTATTCGGACTGAGCCGGGTTATCTTTAATTAGTTAATATTATATATGATATTTTGTAATTAGTTTTAACATTTGGAATTATTTTTTCCATGTATGTATTCAAAAAATTCTAGAATTAAAAAGGCTTTCTTGACTTGTTTTCTATTAACGAAATTGATTAGCTTTCTTTTAAATTTTGTATAGATTTATAGAATCTCTGCAAAAATTACTTTAAAATATTTACAGAGTAAAATATATTTTAATAAAAAGTTGCATCGTAATTATTTGCTACTGGGTTCAAACAAGTGGCCATAGATAAGATGGGTAGGAATATAACGAACAGGGAAGGAGGCTAGTTTAAAATAACTAACAATGGAATATAAAATCAATGCAAAATTAACCATAAGTTACACTTATAGTTTTTCTATTTTGCTTCTGTCGATTGTTTTATTGAACTCTCTTCTGCTACAAATTCAATTCTGGATTATCCGTCATATTAGTGACCCTGAAGAAATTTAATCGTTTACTACGTATCTCAAAGATGTGTCACACTGTTACTATCAAAGTTTGATGCAACGTTATTAAGGTCCTTTACTTATTTATGTCATTCTAATAATATAAATATTTCAAGCATAATGTTTAAATTTACAAACGGTTTTAAATACTACCATTGGTTGTGGTACGAATTTATGAGATGTAAAATTTACTTCAAATAAGCTATTATTAGAATTTATTTTAAATCCCCTTATCATAATTAAAATATTTGTTATAAAGTCTAGGGATTTAATCAATTGCTAGGATTTATAATGATTTAATCACTATCACTGTCAATTATGTGGTACAATTATTCAAATTTAACATGTAAATGTTTATCAGTTTAACGTAATTTAGCATATCTTTTTGAATACTTAATTGGTAAACTTTTAAGTATAAATCTCAAGGTACTCACTTTAAGGTAGACATTATAACGGAACATATATCATTTCAACTTTTATCAATTCATAGGTCCTTTTCATTTCGAAGTTACTGAATACGTATTTGGTGTAATCGTTAATCCGATCTCAACTATTTATAATTTGACATTAATCATTCTACAGTATTCTTTGGCGAATATGGGTGCAATTGCTGATTATCGATATTAAATCGATTAAAAACTGTTGTTTTACACAACAGAAACTTTTGACACTGTGTTAGACCACCTACATATTTTAAACATACATTTTGGGAAGACCAACAAACTTCTGTTGAAATGTTTTGCTTAGCATTATAATTTGCGATATTGTCAAATATTTCTATTTTAGTACTCTATAATTACGATAGTTTTGTCTATATAATATTAGGTACCAGAAATTTAGCAGTTGTAAGGCTGTAGTCGTCTATACTAATCCGTTATACGAAGTTTGTTGAATTGAAATCCATCTTTGGCCCAAAACATTATTAAGAAATATATTTACAAAGAATTAGTGCCACAATTAAAGCACATATCCCATTGTTTCACCAACCGGTGTATGCCCTGTTTATAGAATTCTTGTGGCAGCTGGCTGAAGAAAATTTTAACAGTATTTTGTATGTCTGCATTCGACTGAAAACGATTACCTTTTAACACCTTTTTCAGTGGCCCAAAAACTAGGAAATCGTAAGGCGATAAATCTGGGTTATAGGTAGGATGCTCTAAAATACTCAATTTCTTTTGCTGTAGATTTTCTTTGACTACATTGGCGACATGAGGGCGAGTATTGCCGTGAAGCAGAATAACACTACGTTGCTTGATGAAGCCCGTTCAGAGTTTCATTGTACATGGTTACATTTATATTCATTCTAGGTTCTTTAAACTCTATCAGCAAGGGTCTTCATGATCGAAAAAAAATGTCAACGTTCCTTTGTTTGCAGATGGTTGTGCTTTAAATTTCTTTGAGATTAGATGGTTCAAAATAATGATACCAAGCTTCGTCGTCAGCTATTATTGACAAGAGAATCCATTAGCATTTTGGTTGTACTCTGTGAGGTGTTGAAAGGACAAGCCTATTCGCAAGCATTTTTGATCGTAAGACAAAAGAAGATGAATCTATTGTGCACAAGTTTTGCTGTAACTAAGTTCTTGTACGATACTATGGAAAGATCATATACCCACATCAACATTTTTTGAAATTGCTGCGATTAAAATTGGACGATTTTCTTCAATAAGACCTCCCATATACGCACGCGGCTTATCATTCATTCCCTCTTTTCCATTCTTAAACTTTAGTATCCATTCCTTCACAGTTATATACGCAATATATGCATTTCTATAAATTTCTATACATTTGAGCAACAATATATAGCTGAATTCACAAGTATAAGATACTTCAATTGCCTTTGTGAATTGAAACAATTCATCCTTTGTTGGATATCTTCAACAAAGTACAATTTCAAATCGAATCTTTACAAAGTGGGTAATAATGACAGAGGATCAAATAATAAGGAGACGCAGTTACGTTTGAAAATCATATGCTAAATCATCAACATAATGAGATTTCACTTCCTACATACAAATTCGGCAAAGTTTATACATGTAGAGCTTTTCTGGATAGCGTAAGTCAGTCTAATTTTATGATTGAAAATTTATATACATGATTGGGTTTGCAAAGGGCTGATATCAATATGACAGTTACAAGTATAAAACATATGATTACTAACCTTTCAGCCAAGGTGAAATTAATATTTTATTCCAACGCTGATTCCTGTAAATCAACTGTCATTTGTGTAAATAAAAATTACCAGTGGTAAGTTTAAATAACCAACCAACTCCATTCCGAAAACAATTTTAGAAGCAACTTAGATGGACCCGCTGCATTTTATTGTCACTCGTTTAGTTATTCCAAAAATTACTGGAAGACTGAAGACTTTCAAAACGTAAAAAAATAATTTACAGTTGCTTTAACAATTGCAGTTCAGGAGCTCAAAGTTTTGTTAATTTAATTTGAATCGGTCAAATGAAAATGGAAGCAGTGAATTGACGTTGCAAACATCAAGTTAGGGTGGGTTTATACAGGTTTAGTTGGAACCGAATCAGGTATAACAAAAACTAGTTCTAATTTTTCAGCTTTTGGAAATTAGAGGTCGTCCTTTGAATAAGATAATGTCATAACAAGAAATATCTTGCGAAGAGCACTTTGTCAATAATACAATTCATGGCGTTAGTGTCTCGCTTCCTTTGAAAAATCCTCCTAATAAACTTGGCGAAAGCTGTATCACTAGGTTGTGTGATGTCTTCGATGGTTTGACTAAGACAACAATGGAACCTTCTACTCATATTAATGATCTTCAAATGATGGGATCGTAATTCAAGATGACATTGTAACGGTGCATTTGAGACGTTGCCTAAATGTCTTGGGTCTAGTTGTTTCTGGAAATGGGATCAGTCAGCCAAAATGGCTGGGTCCGCCGCGAGTAATTTGCACGGGATATTGCGACAAAAGAAACGTAAGGACGCTAGTCGGTTTACTAAAGTACCAAGTATATAGGCATTCGTTACTGTAGAGTTCTAAATCCGGTCGAGACCGACAACGGCGATCTGGAATTATGAAAAAGCTACCCAAACAGAGAAAAGGGTGTTTTTATATCTGAAAAACTTAATCTAAACAGTAATAATGATTACAGTAAATTTAAATTTCTATCGGAATACGTGTTCTAAACAAAATTATTATTGAATGTGTCATTTGAGGTTAAGGCTAACTTAATAATTTGCATACATAATGCGTATCTGAGCTATCATCTTCACAGTCGAACAGTAACAACGTCCAAATTCTGATATATCAGGATTGTACTTTAATTTAAATGATTTAATTCTTAACAGTGTATTATGTGGAGTTATTATTTACCGGAACCAACAGCTTGTTGTCGATCAAGAGCCGGAGTTTTGTTAAAAAACTCAAAATTGTGAGATAAATATATAATAATTCGTTTAATAGTATTAAATAAAGTAACAAAAATCAAATATCAGACGGTCTTACTTCACCAACCGATGTCATATTTAGGTCTTAAAATAAATATAGATAATTTAAATGCTAAATGATCATAACAAGATACATTACGTTAGTAGAAAATTCGGTATGTTATCTATACAAATTCAGATATATTACTGAATTTTAATAAAAGTTTTTAGCAATTTTGAAATTAGCAACAAATTATTAAAGGAGAATCAAATTTTTCAGTTCGGAAAGTACTACTAATAAATCCCAAGGTTATAAATAACAATTATAATGAAATAAATATCAGGTTTCATCGCATCGTATAGTGTGCTTAGTAGTTCAAATGTTGACGGCGAGATAACAGCCAAACATGTTATCAGGTCTTATTGTCAAAGTTTATTTGTTAGTATTCTAATTAAACATTTAGAAGAAAACGAAAAAAAACGACCTTGGTAAGTTCACTTCTTGAAGACGGAATCGCTCCGGTTTTATTGCGAACGACCTTTCCTCGAGTTTAGAGATTACCTTTGTTAAATTTAGGTAGTCATTCCAAAAAGCTAATAATATAATACTCAAAATTAATGATTTCATAGATCAATACGTCTAATAAGGTAGCACTACATTATTTTACTGTTTAGATAATTCCTGGAGTGATCTTGAGGAAATAGAAATTCTCCATAATATACAGGGTTGTTTTGAAATAGTTGTTGAAACAAAAACAACTCTACGTATTAGAAAAGGCATTTATCCGATTAAATTCAATTAAGTCCCTTTTTAAAAATTTCATATATGAAAACATTTTATGAACTGCTGACGTTTATCATAATTAATTCGTTACAGGTATTGAAGAAAAAATGCGAATGTATTTCCTGACAACAAATTAAAACAACATATCCAATTGCACTCTCGCTACTAATAGATGGGTGCTTGGCCTACTGCCACAAATAAATAACCTAATTTATATTTACAAGTGTTTTTAAAAAGTTAATTTCGGAGATGTATTAAAATCATCAGAAATGCTGTAATTTACAAACAAATAATTAATACCGATAAAATGTAAACCTAATACAGTTGTTTTAAGATGGTTTTCGCAAAAAAATTACGAATTGCGATTACCGTAAAAATTGTTTAGTGGTCAAGTTTAATATTTGGCCATTAAATACATTTTGTTGTTTTCGCATTATCTCAGGTTGTTGCAATACTATTGAAAGTACGGCTATAAGGTAACTCAAAGCTATTGATTGCCTAGTCTTCTTATGTAGTGGTTATTAGCATATCGTGGCCTTGATTAAATTTGTTCCACATAAGCCATTTAAATTATTTAAATAGCTTTCGGTTCAATATTAAATGATTCGAAGCAATTTCAATTTCAAAATGCAATAAATGTTATCGGAAAAATACATGTCACGTCCAATAACAGAAAATCCCATAAAATAGAAGACTTTTCTGAAAACAATTGAAAATGGCCACTGTTTGGCAACTGCCGGAAAATGTATATACAAACCAATATGTCCAGACACTTCAATTTCAATTACGTGTCGTTGAAGAAATAACATGTTCAATAATATCAGTTGTATTTGTTTGTGTAAAACTAACCTATCTCAATACAAACGACCTACAATTTCATTCATTCGTATTTTATGGAGACAAAAATTGAACATTTAATATTTAATTAAACACATTCAATTATAATAAATTCGTTTATTATTTATTAAATATGAACCCAAATACGTTTAAAAACAACTTCAATTACATTTAATTATACTAAAGTTTTTATAACTACCATTATTTTGATAATTTACTTTCGACCCATTTTAATTTTTAGAATTTGTAAAAAATTGAAAAGGATTTTTTATTGTTACAAGACATTCTTTTATTATTATTATTTAAATTGCACTGAATGTTGGCCTTATAAATACAAAATAGAAGGAATGGAACTACAGTTGCTCCATGTATTATTTCAAAATCAAAGAATAGTTTCCCTAACCTTTCTAAACTTGCAATTTGAGATAAAATTAATACAACTAGAACTGAGGCACTTATGTTTTTTTAGTACAAATGTTCAACATGCTCTCCTCTACTGGCAATATACGATTGTGCTCTGTGTCGTAATGATTGTTGCGATAAAAGGAACATTTCGGGAGAATCACGATTTGTTCGTGCCGCATAATGTATTTGTTCTATTAAATGTTTTAAGATATTAATAGGCACTACATAAACAAATTGTTTCATATGGCCCCAATAAAAATCACAAGGATTTAAATCCGATGTCCAACTTAAAACTAAATGTAATTAAACTACTAAGCACGAAAATCTAATTATTATATTTCGTTTTCGAAAAATATAGAAACTAGTGTGCAAAATTAAAAATTCCTGATAACTTAAGATATAAAGCTACAATAGAAACTAATATGTCTGATTTATTTATTTTTCTGTTTTAGAATGACGTAACAAAATTGTGTCAAGTGTTTATAGTTTATTTAACTGAAACGACACGTTCAATTGTTCGCTATTGCAGTGGATTTCAAACAATTTTGCAGTTTTATTTTAAAAGCGCGTTTCTTCGAAACGACAAGTAATTTTTCAAAAAGAATCTTGATTTAGAACTATCCCGCATTATGGCTACATTTGTCGGTGTGTTTTAAAAGCACCCTGTAGAAAGTTGGCATCGCAAAGTTGGTCTAAAACCTAAAATTATTTGAAGGATTCGATTTTCAGCTTAAAATTAGGAAACAAATGTATTCAGACAGAAAATTATACACAGCAGGAATTAACAATTTAACGTTTCTGTTTATTCGCGGTACATAATTAGAAATAATTGATATTAATGAATTATAGGTTTTTATTTCGTCTTGGAATTTAACGAATACATTAAAACTTGCAATTATGAATTATTCTAACCTAAAATCAGGGTATGACAATTGCCACCGGAACATCATGTACTTCTATTTTTATACTGTGCTGCCTTTAGGGAATAAACTGAAAGAAGTTTGATTGTAATATTTTTATTGCAGTTATGTAAGATTTAAACTTTACAATGTTATATTATGAATATTTCAGTTGGTTTAGATCTTTTGTTTACCATAAATTTAATAATGCATCGTTTTAATGCGTTGTACGAATAATTTAATAGTTGTTTTATTAAAAACGACAAAGCGAGTTTGTGAAAGATAAAGAAACATCTCATTTTTCTGTCTTTAAATTCTAACAAAGGATTATTTCGTTATTATTTTCTGAAGATATGGAATAAATTTAATATTAATTTATCTCCGCCTTAACTTAATGATTTGTAGATCTAAACCGCATTAACACGTTTCCGTTATTAATTTGGTTTCTAAATGAAGATCGTCTGTACAGAAATTGAATCCGAGAGGTTTGAAATATATTAAACTCCGCTTATATCTGCACTTGATAATTGTGATTTAGCTTATTACAGTTATAAGTAACCCTCTTTCCTGTTACTGATTTTATATTACGTCATTTTACAAATTGCTTATAATTTAAATCAACTTAATTAAATTAGAGAGGTCAGCATAAAAATTTAATTTTTGCGTCTTGTCGCTAACAAATTATTATGGGTAAAGCAATTATATTAAACGATAGATCGGTGAAAATAAAAATTGTTTTTAGTAGTTATACGTCAAGTTTGCTATCACCTTTATGGTGAGTTATGAGAAATAACGCAAAATCTTTTACAGGGATTTATAATTCTATATATTGTGAGGTTAACTTAAGAATAAAATAATTTATGGTCTTAAGTAATTCTTGAAATTTGAAAGTGTGCGTGGGAAATTTCTGTTGTTAGGAAAGTACCATTTGGTGTCAACTAGATTTTATGAATCGAATTTTGATAAAAGTTGATCTTATTAGCAGATACACCCTATTACCCTTTGTGCGAAGGATAATAGTTTGCAAGGTTTATCTGGAAAATCTGATTCTTATTTTATATTCTGAAAAGAATATCTTGAAGTAGTCGCTCATATTCAATGTTGAAGTCTCACTTTATTTTTAGAATAAAAATAAAAATGCTTACTTTTATATTTATTTTCAATACGATGTTAGATTTAGAACAGTTATTTACGTATTCGAGGACGCCTACATAAAATGTAGCATTTAGCGGAAACATAATGGAATTAAACTTCATAATTATTTCGTAGTGAAATGTATTTTACAATAGCCGGTACGGATACTGTAATTATTGAATTTAAGATATAAAAGCAAATGGTGGCTGTCGCCATACAAATTTAGGGCCAGATGTTTTACAACGAAGTTCGTGTACAAGTAATTAAAAAGTGGACTAGGTACAACATAGATGGGTGTTGTTCGACTATCTCCAAATGCCGGAAGTAGAGCGTGGGTTTATTGATGCTATATATGAACAAGCATTCTATTTTTACACGAGTTTCAATCTTGATCCCGCAGGGAACGGTCGCTCAAGTATCGGTTGTGTCGAACTCGCACGGGTAATCTGATACAAGGGGGTTACCCCTTGAACCACTCACGAGCGCTATGCGGCCACGCCCCCTCTGCCTCGTTATTGTAGGTCTCTGGATGTCTCAAAGGCTACTGCCAGCTAGTTCTTTATAAGAGGGGAGCTGGACAGTAGTTTTGCGCACACTCGTTAATGTTTAATTTTTATGTTAACTAGCACGATACTAAGCTCTAGTGTCTAGTGTAAATAACAAGGAATTATAACTATGAGTTGAGTTGACTAGAACGACACTAAGTCTCTAGTGTCTAGCGGGGAATAAACTAACTAAAACTATACTAAGGCTGATTCTAAGTTAACTGTCACGATAACTAGGATCAAGTGTTTAATGTGGGACTAACTGACTAATGCATGATTCTAAGTTAACTGGCACGATAACTAGGTTCAAGTGTTTAATGTGGATCTAACTAACTAATGTATGATTCCAAGTTATCTGGGCACGATAACGAGGATTAAGTGTGCAGAATAAACTAACTAATGCGATTCCAGCTAACTGGGCACGATAGCGAGGATCTAGTGTTTAGTGTAGAATAAATTAATAAAATGCTGGTAAGGTTGATTCTAAGTTATCTGGGCATAATAACGAGAACCAAGTGTTTAGTGTTTGTTACGAAAATGTTTAAAACGGGGCCAATGGTTAATAATAAAATATGCGCGTACTTATTGCTTCGGGGCGCCGGGACGCTGGTGGCGGCAGGTCGTTCACGGCGGGCGCGGCACAGGTCGACTGGGCGGCTGGAAGTCTCTGCAGGCCGGCGGCGCGAGACGGCTGTCGACTGTCGAGACGGCGTTGTTGTCTGAGCGACTGGTGGAACGTAGCGGGCTGGCGGAACGTGACGGGGGGCAGCGGGAAGCTCCTCGGCGAATTGGTGTCCGTGAGGGCGCTTTACTGATGTCGTCAGTGCAACTCTACCAAACTATCGGATACTTGGTATCAATCTGCCTACTCCAGGCACCGAATACTTCCCAACTACTAGTCACTTGGTCTTAATCTGCCTACTCCAAGCTTCTAGTAGTCACATCAACTACCGAATTCTTTTAGAATTTGGTGCCCTTTTTATTCTGATTGGCGGGAGAAAGTGGCGTAATGCTGGACTGCCATTGGTATTCACGGAATACCAATGGAAATCGTCGCTTAGAATTGCAGTATGTTTTGCATATGCAATATAATCACCTATTCTGTCGTCGGTGCGTGCAATCGCGACGCATCGGCGATGGTGTTGTCGGCGTCGGTTAACGTCGAAAACAATTATTATTTTGAAATAAAATAACTGTAGTTTGTTCAGGTCGATGTGGTGTTCGAGAAATGATTAATAAC